>JAQFZP010001887.1:0-16388 GCA_034695745.1 Geophilus truncorum
CATTAGTTGAGATGGTAGACGGCGAGAAGAGCGCAGCTGAGATTACAGTAGCACGAATATAGTAAGTAACATTTTTTTTTACAAGTTTTATTCAACCCTGTAAATAATCCACTCGGAATATCAACCCCTAAATCAGCTAAAACAAGTGTAAAACGATGCAGCAGTGGCCATGATACGCCAGCTTTGATAAATCCCGATACGGACCGAAACTATGCGCGAAAACGACACTTGTTTGCTCGTTTAACGCTAATAAATCATACGATAGTGTATTATATAACTAGAAACTATTAAAAACATATTTAGTAAGCATCCGTTATCATTATAAAAATAAACTTATTTTCAATTTGTAACTTTTTCAGGTTTTTATCATGGCCTCGGTCAGTTTGATGAATAACTCCGAGTCCCCTCATTTAACAACAAATAAACATATTCAGGTACGAATAAAGCGTATAAAAGTTGTTTTTAGTCCGTTAAGTGCACGTAAAGTGTGAAATACAATTAGATTTTATGTTAGTAACGGTCAATTAGAAGCTCGCAGTACTTTAGTTGGTGCCCAGACGTTAAATTAAACGAATTAATCTATTAAGATTCCTTTTATGAAAGCAAAACCCACATCTGGTCTTAGTATGTGCAGTTAAGGTCAAATGGAGTTTTGTTTACATTAACTTGATGTAATTCAAAGCATTTATTATGAAAATTGAGATGTTGAAAGATACGTTTTGGAATTTTTGATGTTTTTATGATTTTGCGGGGATTGTATTTAGTAATTGTGTGTTTTGAATGCAAATGTATTAATTTTTTTATTGTTTTTCGTTGTAGGCGGATGATTTAGAGGTGATTGAAGCAGGAAAAGCGCTCAAGGTTCATACAGACAGACCTCATCTGGTCAGCCTTGGCGGGGGCCGATTGAGCACTGCAGTCACACTTTTCCCTATATCTGAAGGTTAAAAAAAAAGTCATTTACTTATTTAAATATGATGCGGTTGATGAGATAATGAGTGACATTAAGTGAAAGTGAAGTTTTAAGGTGAAATGATGTCGGAATTTGAGCGTTTGACCCAAATTAAGACTTTAATTCGTGGTTTAATTTAATTTGGGTTGCAAATGATCGATTAAATCATTGAGGGAATAAAGTTTGACAGTTTGATGTCGAAGGGGAGATTTTTTTGGCATTTTTTTAAACAAAAACAACCCAAAAAAATGTTTATTTTTATTACCGGAAATGCCAAAAAACCTGTTTACACACAAAATTAGCATATTTTTGCTATTTATTCAAATTTATTTTCAAAGTCCAACAAAATCCACCGCAAACTTCTCGCGTTTCAACTAATTTTTGCAAAGTAATCACCGGAAACAACATTTTTTTTTAACTTCACTTAACGGAAAATAACCCTAACCAAATTGAATTTGATTGGATCCAGATGCGCAAACCTCTATAAACTTTCTCTTTCCTCTTATCAAAATTTGCGTCAAATTTAACCTTAATTTAATAAATAAAAGCACCTTTAACCTTTTCACATATTCAAATCACATTTTATTCAGCTAGTAAAAACGCTGGCGGATTATTAATGATTTTTTTATGATAAAATTAAATGGGAAAAAATTGTAAAAGAAAAGCAACATTTGTCTCATGTTTTGTTTGTTTTTCTAATCACTTTAGGACGAACATATGTGGGGACCGAGTATGCGCCCACTGCACAGGATGTGGTTATTCAGGGAACTGGAGTTGAGGCTCAGCACTGCTTTATCGAAAATATGAATGGAATCGTAACTATTCACCCCATCGCCGAGCAAACAGCAGTCGATGGAATCAGAATCGACAAATCATGTCGATTGGTGCAAGGAAGCACGATTTGTTTGGGAAGATCGACATATTTTCGTTTCAATCATCCGCAGGAAGCACAAATGATGAAGCGGATTATGCCTAATTTGAGAATTTCCACAACGCCAATTAATTTCATACCTGGTAAATGAGTTTGGCGACGTGGGAAAATTTTATATTTAAAATAAAAATCCATATACGGAATTTAAAATTTTTAAATTTAAATTTTTTTATAATTTTCTGTTTCAGAACGGGATTTCAACAACTCTCGCCAAACTCCACCACTGCCATTTCGCAAAATCGACACTCCGCCGTCAGACGGCGAAGACTTCATGAAAAAAGTGTCCAAATTCGAGTTCCTTGCTCATAACAACTTCAATGCATCATCGCCACCATCCGATCACCAACATTGGTTCGTTCGGGACGGAATCCGATCGTCTTCGGCTTCCGACGCCTCATCCGTACATTCGTATCGTCAAGAAGCAACAAAAAAGACGTCAAATTTGATGAAATCGCCACCGCCAGTCGCCCCGAAGCCAGTTAAAGGAGCGAAATTAATTTCAGTTACGAAATTAGACCCACAGATTTCACCCAAAGTGTTCTTACCATCGATGGCAGCTTTGAACGTGGATAAAAGTCGTCTTTCATCAACGCAGAATGCAATGGGAAGACGAAGAAGCAGTTTAGAGGAGCTGGAAGTTTGCCAACAACAACATCAAAAGGTGTTTATTTCGTTTTTTTTATAAAGTAGATTTCGTCGTCGATTAATTTTGTTTTTATATTTTTTTATTTAAAAAAAATGTAGATTTTTTTCGTGTTTTTATTGTAGTTTTGAGATATGATTCTTGATAGGAGGACCTTGATTGTAACAGATGTTAGGGAAATTAGAGTTAAAGGAAATTGGCTGCAAGAATTAATTTCCTGTTAAAGACGAATGATTAATGAAGTAAAGAGAATATTTTAGATTTAATTTGAATTTTTTTTACATTTGATATTCTATTGTGAACGTTTTCATTGTGAAATGTTGAATTAAAATTTTTAAATTTTTTTTTTGTTTTTAATAGAATTTTTAATAGAATTTTTAATAGAATTTTTTTAAAGTGTTTTGAAACCACCAGTTAAATTACTTTTGTTTTTGAAACTAATCAAAATTCCTTCATCAACAGGTAGTAGAAGAACGAATCCGCGAACAAGAGATGGAAAAACAAGAACAAATGCGCTTGGAAGAGATTCTCAACATCTGCGCCGAATACGAGCGTCAAACCCAACGAGAAAAATCAGCAGCAACAAATGACGAATCCCACACACAACCAACAACCCAAACTACTAGTCTAACAACAACAGCTGCAACAACATCAACAACAACCACGAAATCACCTCTACTATCACCGGTGTCACCTTACCACCACGTCAACAGGTGCGAGTGAAATTTGATCTCAGCTCAACAGAAAATCTCAAATTATCTTTCCAAACTCAAGTCACGCTGATCCACCTGATTATATATCATTCTTTTGGTCTCTCACAGGATCAAAACTAACGGCTCGCTGCCCCGGGATCGCGCAAAATCGCCACCAGTGGTCGAAAGTGGAGCTCAATTGCAAGTGAACAGGAAACCTGTGAAGTCGACGTCATCAGAAGATGAGTTGAATCGGATTTTCAACTTTGACACCTCACAGACTCCTTTAAGTCCCTCCGACAGCTCGAGTAGTGGTGAAAAGAAGCTTTTGGTCTATTCCACGTACCCCCAGTCGCCCAGAACGAGAATTAAGACGGTGGTGAATAAGGATCGAGTTTTGTTGGACAAGTATTCGGGCGCCGGTGCGAACGTCATAGCCAATAAGGCGGCCATTGAGTCGGCTGACGAGGTGTTTTTGAACGAAACTCGATTTAAGAAACAGCAGAGAGAATTTCAGATGTCGACTGATTTGATACATGAGGTATTTTGTTGGTTTATTATTTTTTTTAAGTTTTAATTGAATGTTTGATGTATTTTATTGGGTTTTGCAGGAAACAGCGATTTTAAGACAGCAGAAGAATGCCGTTATCAGACAAATTACAAGTTTGCGACATCAGACTTTGGATTTGGATAATCAAGAGGATGATGTGATTAGCGAGGTTAAAATTTGATTTTTTTTTTTTTTCTTTTTGGGGTGATGGAGTATTTTAACCTTGTTTAACCTTGTTTTATATGTCACGCGTTCGTTATTTTTAAAAATTGACATGTAGTTGACTTAAGAATTGTTGTATGATGGAAAAGGCATTTAACCCCATTTTTTTTCTATAATTAAGGTTAAAAAAAGGTTTTCTTTAATATTAAACCGTACTCAAGTATTCGCATATAAGTTGTGCAAATAGCCGAACAAATCGTTTTATGATGGGTAAATGTGGCCAAGGTCGACCAACTCGGGAAAAAGGGTTAAGTCCACCATAAAGCAGCTTTATTTGTTCTAACGATGCAAAAAATAGCATCAACATTGCATTTTATGCTTTTCACCTGTCATTTGTAGAAAAATTGCGTAAAATTGTCACTTAAAATCCTTTATATTCTCAACAGCTTGAAATGGAATATGCGCTTTTGGAAGGCGAATATCAAAATTTACAAGAGAAAAATCGATGTGACGAGGATTTGCTTTCCTCCCTAAAACAAAGGGAACGTGAAGTGAACAGGGAAATGGAATTTGCACGAGAAAACGAACACCACAACATCAACTCGGCCCGAGTTCGACTCGAAGAAATGGAAGAGGTTTTGAGGAAGTTGGAGTGCAACTTGGACGGACAACCAGAAGGAACTCCAGAACGAGACGAGTTGTTGACACAAATTAAAGTATTGGAAATAAATAAATAAATAAATAAATAAACAAATGAATAAATGGATTGATTACAATTTAAAATTTTTTGTGTAGCATCAACACGAGATGGTCGAGACTGAAAGAAAACTTTTCGAAGATCTAGAATTTCAGCAATTGGAACACGATGCTCACCGCGAAGAAGAAAGAGAACAAATTGTGCGAGAGTTGATGGAACTCGAGCAGAACATTCAAAAACGAAGAGTACGCAGAAATAATTTATTTTTTATTTTTTTTTGTTGCTAATATCGTAATTAAAAATGAGATTTTAGAGATATGAAAGTAATCAGATCAATTATCAATACAATTACTTAATTTATCGTTATCTCATTAAGTGAATGAAATATTTTAAGGATGAAATAATATTTTACAATTTTTAATTATTTACTTTCAGATCGAGATCCACGAAATTGAAGTTCAAAAAGAAGACGTGACAAATCAAGTAAAACAAGAACGACAAATGGCTGCAAACGAGAAGCAAAAATTATCGAATTTACTCAAAATCGAAAGAGGCAAATTAGCAACAGTGGACACCAAACTCAAAGCTCTCACAGCCCTCGATAACTCCACAGATCGCGAATCGGAGCACAGTTCGCAGTCGTCGGAAGAAGGAGAAATGGAAATAACAGCCAAAGCACCTACACTGTTGTCTCACGAACGGAAGAACTTCGGGCTTCAAAACGGAAGTAAAAACCTTCAGAAAAGAGGAGGACTGGTCTTCGAGGAAGACGTTGTTAACTCTATCAACACCAATAGCTTCAGCAGCTTCGATTCGGGAACTTCCAGTGGTGCGAGCAGCGATGTCCAATCCGACAGGTTCGTTTTATATTTATGATTTTAGATGGGAAAAAATGTTTTTATTTCTTCCTTGTCCCCCAAAACTATAAAACGTCATCTTTAAATAATTATAATTCTAAATTTTTTTTTATTATATAATTAACAGTATCAGCAGTGAAGAACTATTGGAGAAAAATTACATAGAAGATGACGCACAGCTGGCAGCATTAATGGAAAAAGTAATTATTTCAATTTTTTTCCCCTTGATTCTATCTATTATATTTAAATTAAGTAATAAAAAAAATACAAAATAGATAAACTTTGAAGGTAAAAGAGATAAAAGCAACAAAAACATCGAATGTAATGTAAGAATATAAAATTCTGGCATCGATCCAAGAATACCCCTATACAACCTTTTAAAATAAACTCGTCCATCCGTTCCTCTGGTTACTCAGAAGCAAGCTTCAAATAACACTTTCATTTTTAAATCTTAATTGCACGAAAATGTTCGGCGACCCACATGTCTTGTTTTTGAAGCAAGAAGTAAGTAAACACTCGACTTAATTGAGATATGGATGTAAACAAACATGGCGACGACCCCCACATGCGCCATTTACAAACAAAAGGACATTCCTTTTGTTAATTAATTTCTAGCCTTGAATTGATGACGATTACTTTCAATTTATTCCCCGTCCAAAACGATACTTAACATAGAAATGATTTTTATTAATTTTAAGTGACTCGAATAATGAAACTCGATTTTTATTTTTAGATGAGGCGAAAAGAAGCGATGAAAAATTCGTTGTTAGATGAATGTACGCCATTATTAGCGGGAAATGATGTAAAACACAGAGATAACGTCACATACCAGGTAATATTTATAATTTTTTGACTATAAATAAGAAATAAATATTTATTGTTTATGTACATTTTGCAGCAACAGCGACCTCTGACGAGGTATTTACCTGTCCGCAGTGGGGATTTCAACTTGAAACAACACATAGAATCAGCTGGACATCAACTCGACATGTGTCAACAAGTTCACGTGTCTCGCTCTGCTTGTAGGGGATTTCTCTATAAATTAGGAACGAAATTCAGAACGTGGAACAAGCGGTGGTTTGTGTTCGACAGGAGTCAGCATACATTGTTTTATTACTCGGATAAAAGCGAAGCATCGCTACGAGGATGTATTTATTTTCAGGTAAGATGAATGATATTTTTATAAAGAGAGAATAAATGTTCAATATTTATTTTTTTTAGAGGATTCTCGAGGTTTACGTCGATCATCTTCACTCAGTGCGGAGTCCTAATCCGAAATTGACTTTTTGTGTTAAGACTTTGGACCGTCCGTTTTATTTAGTTGCGCCGTCACCGGAAGCGATGCGAATATGGATCGATGTGATTTTCACGGGTGCCGAAGGGTATCAAGAGTTTCAAGTGGACACTTGAGATTTGTGCACTTGAAATTTCCTTTTTTTTTATATAAAAAAATCTGTTGTAAGCTGCAAGTTGCAAGCTTGAAATTGCAAATGAATTTTGTTATTCATTGTTTCCACTTTAAATTTGTTGTTAAATGATGAAAAATATTTCATTTTTTGCTTGATGATATAATGATATAATAGGTGCCTTTGTCGAATTTACAGGGAAATTTTTAAAGTGTACATGACGGATATTGAAAAGAATGATGACATAGTTTATATTACACAGGAATATACATTTTATGATAATGAAAACAAGTGCCAAAATAGTAATATTTTGATTTTTAATGTTTTTTTATTAGCATTTATTTTGTTTTTAAGTGTTATAAACACTTTAGTTTTGACTTACGCTTTATTGTATGGATTGTTTTTATAAATAAAGACAATTATTAAGCTTAGAAGTTAATCTACTATCAAGCGAGGTTTAAAGTAACATTGATGAAAAATATTTTTCTGTTTATTTTATTTATATTTTATTACCTTATGGCTTGAACAAAATTATTTCGAAAGTTAATTACGTTAAATGAAAACTTGGCTATTTTTATTTTCCTTTTAATTTATAAAATTATACTAAAAATTCCCGTTAACCAATTATTATCTACTTATTAGTTCAAATTTATGAAATTTTTAATAAGAGAAAGAACCCAAAAATAGCCTGATTGTAAAGTTTTATCGAGATTCGATCGCTTTTCTCAAGTTTGCACAATTTGGTTCTTAATTCTCTCGGTGTTTGAATTTAATAAATAAAAAAAGACAAAAATTGAATTAATTTACCAAAGACCCTGTTGGTTCCAATGTAAGGTGTTACGAAATACGAACTTGCCTTGTACTAATGCAAACTTCAGGACCTACAAGCACAAGCAATACAAACTTCCCGACTAGCAGTTATCGTGGTAGTACCATACTCAAATCTATGAGTCTGAGCTCCACCACTGAGACGAAGCGGTATTTATGCACTTCGGGTGGATTTGATTAAGATTAGGTTTAAGCTTCTATATTTCTACATATTTATATAGGCTTAATTAAGCCTAGTTTAAGCCTTTTAGTACATGATCATTGTTAATGTTGTGGCATGCTTCTTTTATTGATATATCATCATTCTTGATTGTTACACACAATGATGTTATGCTATTGTAGTAAGGTTTCTTTGCAACTGAAATATCATTATTAAATCAGTAAAGCATCAGCTTTGCTCAAGGCAACACATCTTTTTTTATTCTCTCTCTCTCTTGGCTTTTTTTTCTTTCTTTATTCTCTCTCTCTTGGCTTCTTCTTTTTCACCCCTAACTTAAGAGACTTAGCTTTTTAACCTCTGGCACTTTTATGATTGCTTTACAGTTAGCTTTCTAGTATATCTTATTAGATATATATTATTATCATTATCATCATTATATTATCATATCTTTCTATTCTGTTTTCTAACTAACTTTTTATTGGTTTTTATATCTCACTTTTCTTTACCTGCATGATGACTCGAGACAAAACGGGTTGTGACATTTGAATATACTCAAATCACGTCGAAATAAATCCAACCAATTATCGGGGGTTGATTTTTTTCTTTGAGTGCGACTATTTACTATAAAAAATTGTTTAAACCAATACGAAAAAAGTAGATTTTCCTGGAATTTTCCCTCAGCTTTACGGGAATGATCTAATAAAATAAAATATATTATTAATAAAAATACTTAAAAAAATTTAAAATTTTTTTTTTACTTTTAATATACCAACTTTCCTAAAAGCTTGCCATAATATTACTCGGAAACAGAAGAATTAAAAGGAAAGTAAATCCGCCACATTGAAATTATTGAAAAATTAAATGGAAAGTAAATTAGAGTAGTTGATAATTTATTTAATTATTTAATTAATTTAATTAATTAATTAATTAAAACAAATAAAAACAAACTATTTTTGGGTTTTACTTGCTGGAAACTGGAAATAGGATTTATCATTAAAACACAGATGTGTTTTAATTCCAAATTTCAAGTTAATTGGATATGAAGTTTTGGTTTTATCTCATTATTAAATAAATAAAAGATTCAAAATTTGTGATATTAAAAATTACTTGGTTATAATAAAAACATTACATAACGGCACCCCGAACGTTCCATTAAAATATATATACTGTAAGTAAGAGCAATACTTTAAAAAAGTCTCTGTTCTCTGAATATTTCGCAATATTTCGAAATATTTCTCGTTCGCAATATTTCGTTTTCGAAATATTTCCCGTTCGCAATATTTCGTCTTCGAAATATTTCACGTTTTTTTCGAAAAAAATCCATCATTTCAACTTTCGAAATATTTCGTCTTCGAAATATTTCATGTTTTTTTCGAAAAAATCGTCCTTTTGGCATTTTCGAAATATTTCTCGTTCGAAATAATTCCTTTCGAAATAAATCCGTTTTCTAATTGCAAAATGGGCATACAACGTAGCGACTATTTTCATCTTCATTTAGTAATTTCTTTAAAAGATTTGAAAATTTTAATCTTGCTAAACAAAGTTCACTTTCAATTACATCTTTCCACTCATTTCTATTCTGTTTTTAAACTAATTTCACATAGTTTTCCAGCATATATATCACTGGTATAAGTATAACAAATCAAATTTTCCTGCTTTTTAACCCCTTGTTCTGTTTTTTGATGATTGACTTTATCCCAAGATAAAGATTTTGCAGTTGTCAACTCTAGTCGTAGTAGGGCTATATTTGGTTTTTTGGATACGCTGTCAAAGTTAGATTTGAAATGAGGCTTTTGGTGGGACACCTCGAAGTTGAATTGACGCTCTTCGCCGTAATAGTGGAAGAAGTAGTTAGTCTCGACATTGCCGACCAAAGTGATGATGATAGGCAGGAATAAATGCCATTAAACAATTATCACAATTTTTAAGCAAATCCACGATTCCCGGCTAAGTAAAGCCAATTGAGCCACTGCTGGTAGAAGTGGGGCTGCTCTTCCTTTTTTTTCGTTACACTGCTGGTCGAACATATTTATACTTCTATTTCTTTTCATGTTTATTTGAATTTTTCTGAATTTATTCATGACAAGTTCTTCTGCGATCTCGTAATGTATCTTGTATAATTACGTCGTGGTCGGAATAAAATGTTGCAGTAACATTTACTAACGTCTTCAAGCGAGACCCATTGCGGTCTTTAAGTTTTTTAATGGCAATTTTAACGTTCTCCGCCGTAATAGTGGAAGTAGTTGTTGGTCTCGACATCGATAACTCTGATTTATATTTTCTTGAGTACATTTTGATTTTTTTAAACTTGTTTAATACAAGCTGCCATTTTTTAATCGCCTTATTAATAGATCGTGTTATATAACGCTGTTGATGTCTTTCTTTCTGTTGATTTCGTACGTCTAGTGGTTTTGTTGTGTAAATCCGGAAAATCATTTAAAAACTATCTTGTTTTTTGTGTCTGTTTTTACTCACTTACGATACGTAGCGACCATGCGAATTAAATTACACTTTAGCTGGCCATTGGTGAAATAACTGCAATATCCCAATGGCAGCCATCATCCCAAGCCAAAGGTAGAAAGAGAGCCGGAAGTCTCGTTAAAATGCTTGTAAAACTTTTAAAAATTTATCAATTTGCATCTTTATCAGTTCTTTTTTAAAGTTTATTTCAAGAACGGAGGAACGCGAATAAAAAGAAATGATCCTTCATTTTGTATATGGAGGAACGCTCGAAATCGGCAAAAATCAGATCAGTGTTTCTCTATTCACAGAATAGAGGAAAAAAATATTTAAAAAATTGAATGTTCATCCATTAGTTTTGACTTACGCTTTATTGTATGGATTGTTTTTATAAATAAAGACAATTATTAAGTACATTACACCAATTTGTTTTCTTCAAAATATTTTCTAAGTCAATTTCAAGTTCGGTGTTTTTCAGTTGTACGTCTGGAGTTTTTTCAATAGTGACTTCATTAGATTGCAGCAGCGCTTGTTCGAGAGAGCAATCATTTTGTAACTGGTGTCGTGTTTTGTCGCTTTGAGTACCGTATTTCCGGCATCCAAAGTTTTGAATCCAAAGTCAGTTTGGATTCCAAACTGACTTTATTGTCAGCTATGTCGAGATACGAGATACGAGATGGTAATCAATAAAACTTTAAATAAATAAATGTGTAAAATTATAAATGTAAAAGAAAATGAGCAAAAATTACTAATTTGACATATTTGCAACAAGTTGAGAATGTCATCGCTGAAAGAAAAAGAATTTCGGAGCGATTAATTTCACAAGTGAGACATCAAAATGCATTGTGGAATAAGAATTCGCCCGATAACAGAAGAGACAAAAGTCTGAAGGACGAAAGCTGCAATGACATCGCGAGAATATTAGAAGTTCCTGGTACTGCAGTGACAGTTTCTCTCAAATAAATATTAAATCATTTAATTTTATTTGTATTTGCAGATAAAGAATGTAAAATAAAATGGAAGAATTTATTGGATACTTTTCGCCCTCTTCTAAAAAAATCCAAAAGTTTGTTAAATGGAGATGGCTTAGAAAAGAAAAAAAAATCGTCAAATGGTCATACTTTAACCAGTTGTTATTTTTGAAAGATGCTTTATTAAAGAGCGAGTAAGTATTGCACTGAATAAATTTATAAAAAGGAAAATTAGTCAGTGGCATAATCTATATAATTGCACTGTTTTCAAAACAAGCCTGCGTCGCAGGATGAATTTAGTTCTGTTGAGATTCTCCACTCCAGCACAATGTAAATTTTCAGTCAAATAAAAATATTTTAGACGTAAAAAAACGATCTTAAATTTCAGATGGGCACCGATCAAGATTCTAATGACAAAGACAAATCCGAAATTAAGAAAGTGGAAAAAATGAGTAGCGACCGAGAAAACGGAAGTCGATTGGCGATGATTATTTTGATGAAATCCAAGAAAAGTTGAGTTTAGCCTCAAAAGCCATGGCACGAAAAGAGTCTCTAGTATCTAGTTTTACCACTGATTATTTAGGTGATTTACTTCTTAAAGTGTCAGGAAATAAACATAGGAAAACGAAATAAGGTTTGAAAAAAAAAATATAAACATGAACGAAAAAATTGGAGGCGTTTTGAGAATATTTGAATAAAATTCCCAAAAAAAAGTTTGTATTATTTCCTTATAAATTGTAATATAAACACCGAACTCAAATTTATACATCAATTACAGAAAATAGCAAAAATAAAAATATTTTAGATTCGTAATATGATACGAAAAATAAATGAATAAGGATTGGTACTTTTGATTCAATAATTATAACTGCATTACGTCATTGCAAGTTTTCTCATTTTATACAAAAAAATATTTGTTTATTTTATTATTAAAATGATATATTATCATTACATTTTATTAAATTCCTTAATAAACAAATTTGTAAACAGCGCATACATTTGCAGAGATAAATCAAATTCGTATGCAAATTAAGCGTTTGTGCCGTTTAATATTGGTTGCTCCTTATCTATATAACACGAAACAAACTGGCACTTGTCGAATGTCGCACAACAGGTCGAGCAGTGAACGAAGAAAGTAAACAAGAAATGGACGGAAATTCTACAAACTCACCTTCAAAGCCGCCTCCTAAACAGAATCTATTCGGACAGGATGTTCTACGTAAGAATCAAATAAATATTTTACTTTATATTTACTAATTTTAGTACTTTTTTTTTTCTTTTTTTTTTTTAAATTTCAGAAGCAAATCAATCAAATCAAGTGTTCAGATGTCAAGAGTGTTTGCGGGTCATTTTGTGGGTTTGCTTTAAGTGCGCCATGATTTTATTTAATTAAGTACCGTATTCTCGTATTCAAAGTTTAAATACGAATTCGTAATTATAGGAGAAGAAGTCAACCTTAATTTTATGGGTTCATGGGAACCAAGTTGTTATGTTTGTGGTCAAACTAATGTCGTCAATCGGTCAACCGTCAACCCAGCAACTCCAGTGCGTCGTTTTTGCACAGTGGTATGGTGAGATCACATCATGGTAATTTTCCTAATTTAATAAATTTTTTAATGTAATTTTCTGTCTCTATTAGTGTCTTTTTAAATGCATTGAAAATTACCCCCAGTTTCGTCGGGATTGGGGTATTAAGATAACTGCGTCGAATTCGAAAAGGCAACTCTTAACCGAACCGAATTTATCCGGAGTAATTATTCCAAGTACCGGTAAGTTTTGACTAATTTTTGGTACGGTACCGGTAACAAAAAAAACAACATTATTTTTTTAATCTTAATCTTATTTTAGCTTCCAGTTGCAATGCGGGAGCGGGACAAATTACAGCGTGGCAAACTCTAAAATGTCATTTCTGCGAATTCAACTTAAATAAAATAGTAACATCAGATGAAGGTGCCGGACACACATCATTTATTTGTGACAGTTGTTTTGTCGAAAATACGAATAACTCTCCTCCAAAGCCGCCTCTTAAAGAGATTCAATTTGGACAGGATACTCATATTTCACGTAAGAATCAAAATTCGTTGCTACATACCGATACGAATTTGATATATTTAAAATCGATTTTCAACTTTATTTTAGCCGAAAAGCGGGAAGAAGTTGAAATTCGTCGATCGACTTGGTTTAAATAAAATGACATTTTTATTTTCAGAGAGCGCTGAATCTATCCTTGTGTGCGCTTGTCCTTCGTCGAGCACTATGTGCTGCGACCACTGCAAATGCAAAGGAGACCCACAAGATGTCGTTTGCCGCAAAGACGGTAAACTTGCCTGCTCGTGCTGTTATGGCTGTCAATGCGTTAAGCATTACCAACAAAAGGAAAGGGCTGCGGACGCAAAACCAGAGAAATAATGCCCATCTTCAGCGATGCAACTTCATTTAAATACCGGTAACGTTTAATTTTGTGAATTTGGTTTAATTTGATTAATTTAGAACTATTTTTTTTTTCGATATTGTAATTATGGTATTTTCACAGCTAATGTTGTAATTTGCATACCGTACGATTTTTTTTGTACTAATTTTTAATGTCGTGTAGTTGTAAACTTGTTATTGAATATTAATATGAAAAATTTTTGATTCTTACACCAGAAACTTATTTTTAAAATTCTGGTTTAACTGATTAAACTCTGGTTAAATATTTGTTGCAATAAACGTTCTTTGATTTACTTAAATCGTTTATTTTTATCCGAGAGAGATTGAATAATTAAAAGTTAATTCTACGCAACTTATTTTAAATATTCAAAATTTTTGTTAATTACGACAATTCAAAAATTTAAGTATTTTGTGAGATTTTGTTTTTCGCAATGATAAAAATTCTCTTTTGTTTGCTTCTCTACAAAACGTGCAAGACAGTGAAGCAACACAAGTAAAACTAAGTCTACATTAGTTTTTCATCATTTAATTTTAGCAAAACTTACAATTTATATTGTTACAAGTATCGGTTTTGAAAAATTATATAAAAAAATTACGTAATGGTTAACATTTAACTCAATTATCTATATTACATTCATAATTTTATTGAGTAGACTGCCTAATGATGGCTATAATTGATTATTTTTTTATTTTTTAAATTAAATGTATAAATAATTTATGTTTATTAATACTCGTAATTTTAAACAACCCAAAATTAATTCAAATTAACATGAAAATGGCATAAGTAGGAGGTTAAGAAACAATCAAGATTCAATTCTTTTCCAATAGATGGCGCTATAAATCAATGGCGAAAAATTAGACTGATTTTAAAAATTTAATTGTTTATAAAACTACGGAGCCGTACTACGGGGATCCGTATTACGCAAATAAATGCTACGGTATTTTATTTGTGGATTTTATTATAATCTCTTAAAAAACGAGGCTTTAAAATTTCAATTATTAGTAATTTGTCACACCCACGCCCAGGGATTGAAATGACATTTCGACAAGTAAATAATTTTTTTCATTGTTTAAAAATTAGAATTATTTGATGCTAAAATATTAACTGCTACAACTGTCACAGTTTTGAATTATTTTTTTATTTTTTATTTTTTTATTAATAAAACCCATGATAAAAAAAATTCTATTGTTCTTTCGTTACCGTAGTTTAATTTATGGCTAATTAGTGGCGTTCCGAATGTTCAATTCACATTTGTAATTGAATTAAAATTGATTTTTGTAATTACGGTAAAACAAATTTTCAATCAAAATAATGATTTTAAAATCACAAAAAATCTATTGTGATACGATAAGTATCGTAGTTAAAGTTGACAAAAGTGTTTTTAACATCGTGAAAACGATGTAAGTGTATAACGTTCGAAGAATGTAACTTTTGATTGTACAAAAGTGTAAATAGTATTCTAATAAAGACGCAGGTCATCTAATGGCTAAACTGGTTCACATTTCTAATCTAACAAAATCAGCATTGAGTTTAAAACAATTATGTATGCGCGCAATTTCAGATCACTTCGAGTATCTTGCAGATCATCTTCCACGTCTTCCATATACATTAATCAACGACATCTATGACGAGCAACGGCACTTTACAAATCGATCGCTGAATTCCACCGTATTTATACACAGTGAAACAAAACATATATGCCAGATTAGTAAATTCGATATTTGCCAAACTCAATTAATCGAAAAAATAACTCAATCGTGTCACAAGATAAAGGATTTAAATCTATCCAGCTGTGAACCAATCGCCCTCGAATGCTTCACGGCATTACTTAAATCCGCGCCGAATATCACACAACTAAACGTTAGCCGAAATGATTGGTTTAGCAACAATTTTCTCGTCGATGTTGCAGCTAACTGTAAACAATTGACACATCTCGACATGGAATATTGTAAAAGAATCAGCGACGTCGGAATTAGCGCATTGTATACACGAGAAAAGTTGCAGAAAATTAAGTTTTTAAATATCGCGGTCACTTGCGTATCAGCCGAAGAGTGTTTGAAGATTTTGAAAAATCTGCCCACTTTAATTAACCTTGCCACTGAAGAGTGGGTTTCGATAATACAATTGACAAGTAAACACCCGTGGAAATCCACGGATACAAAAAATTAAGAAAAATTAAAATTATAAAAAAATAAGCAAAAATCAATCAAATCAAATAAATATGTAAATTTAAAAACAACTTTAAAAACTAAAAATATTAAGTAAACACTCGTGGAAATTCACGGTTTCAAACAGGGGCGGACTGGCCATACGGGCATTTGGGCAATGCCCGATGGGCCGGTACCCCTGGTGGGCCGGTGGGTTGGACTAAAAAACTGCTGGGCCAACTTGGTAAGTGAAGAATGCCCGGGCCGGTTTTAGGACCCAGTCCGCTACTGGTTTCAAAAGCAGTTCATCTAGTAACTAAGGTACTAAATCTGAATCTATCCCATTCTATATTCATTCCCTCTATTTATCCAGACCACCACCCACTCACCTACCTATCCACACCGTTCTTTTACCACCCCATTCTCTCTTCTCCTTTTTCTTTCCACCTTTTCTCACTTGACCACCATCTCCTTTCTTCTTTCATTCACCAAACCACCCAT
>JAQFZP010001888.1:0-16384 GCA_034695745.1 Geophilus truncorum
TTTTTTTTTTTTTTTTTTTTTTTTTGAATTTGAATTTTTTTTTTTTGTGTTTTTTAGCTTGTTACGGAATTGTAACTGTTCCAACCGGACCTTGGTTTTGTAGGAAATGCGAGTCCCAAGAAAGAGCCGCCCGAATGGTAAATGAGTGCAGAAATCCTCGAAAAACGCGAAAAAATGAAGTAAAAATCAAGAAACTCGTTATAACGAAGCTTGAAATTCGAAAGAAATATCAAATATTCGTTATAACGAGGGTTTTTTGCTATAATATATACAAAAAATAGCAAAAAATTAAAAAAAAAAAAATAAATGTGAAATTTTGAAAAAAAAAAAATTATTTATTATTTATTACGTGACTATTAATTTCAAATTTAAATTTGAAAAATAAAAATTCACAAAAAGTTTTTTTTTTATAAATTAAATTTAAAAATTTAAAAATTAACACTAATTTTCTTTTATAATTTTTTTCTAGAGATGTGAGCTTTGTCCATCAAAAGATGGAGCTTTGAAGTGCACTGACAACGGAGGTCGGTTTTACCGTAACTGATTACATTTCATTAAACTTTTTATTATATTTAATGTAAATAATATTTTAATTTTTCTATTTTTTTACTTCACCTTATTACCTTACAAAAAAAAAAAAAATTCTAAATTCTTTGTATAATGTATAAATGTATTAGAACGAATCGCTTGCCAACTGTAGAAGATTGATTGTTGGTGTTGAATTTTTTTTTTCCTTTAAAAAACAAATTTATATTTTATTTTTAAACTTTTTAATATTAGGCTGGGCTCATGTTGTTTGTGCATTGTATATTCCCGAAGTTCGGTTTGGTAACGTGACTACGATGGAACCTATTATTCTTCAGTTGGTCCCCCAAGACCGATTCAGCAAGGTAAAGTCGAACAATTGTGTTGTAATTATGAAATTATTTTATTTTATTTTTTTTTTAATATTTAGATATGTTATTTGTGCGAAGAGCAGGGCAAAGAAAGCAAAGCCACCGTTGGTGCCTGCATGCAGTGTAATAAATCTGGATGCAAGCAACATTTTCACGTGACTTGGTAAATTTTGGTTGAAAATTTTTTTCTTGTTTTCTTAATTATTTTTTTCACATGAGTTTTAGGTGCAGTTTATTAAAAAATGGCTGATTTTTGTTGTTGAAAAATTATTTTTTCAGACAAGTTTTTGGCAAAACCATGGAAATTTTCTAATTTTTTGACATTTTGAAGTCAAAATTTATACTTAAATGTCTGCTTTGGATGTTACTTGGGATTGGGATAGTGGTGATACTCATTACCATAACATTTAATTCTTGCAATTTTAATTTTTAAAGTAAAATGTTTATCAAACGTGCTAATAACGTTTGTAATCAGTTTTCGGGAGCAAAAAGTATGTGCCACATTAAAATACTAATGTGCCAGGATCACAAAATGCTAGTTTACAAAAATAATCAAAAATAGTCAATACTTTTGTACACTAGCACAATAAATAACACGTTTTAAATTTTAATTTATGACAAAATAACAACACAAAAATTTAATTAATAATTTTTTTAGTATTTATAGGCTATCAAAAAAAAAAAAACTTTTGAATTTCAGGTTTTTTCTTCTGAGTTTCTCAATTTTGCCACTAGATTTTTTTTTTTAATAGTCCTAGATACTGGATGAAATTCTATACTTGATTTTTAAAATCTGAAATGTATTCACGTAAGGTAATTCACTTTAATTAATAACTATTGTTTATTTACAGTGCTCAAGCTGCAGGTTTGCTGTGCGAAGAAGCTGGCAATTATCTGGATAATGTCAAATATTGCGGATACTGTCAATATCATTATCAAAAGTTGGTGAGTAGATCTCGATGGAAAATTGAATTTGTTGTGTTAAAATGAGGTTTTCTTTTTTTTTTCTTTTTTTCTTTTCTTGTTTTTTCATTTGGTTAACTGTTGCCAGATGGAAAAATTTGAAATAGTTCAGCTGAGAAAAAATTGCAGCTACAAGCACAGGTTAACTGTTGCAGACAGTGTGAGTGCACATTTTTGACATATTAAAGTATGAATTTTAGCTTTCTAGTTGCAATTTTTTCTAAGTTGGACTGTTTCACATTTGTTTGTTTTACATTTGCCTAAAATTAGTTCTTGCTTGTGGAGGTTTACGCTAACACTTTTTTTAAAAACATAAATAATTGCAGCATGTTTTATATTATGCTTTATAAATAGTTCAAAATATAAATAATCAGAGTTCTTCTAACATTTAATAATAATAGTTATTATTAGAATTTTAAAACAATAACCTTAGCCTTGATCGATATCTGATATTGCAACTAAAAAAATCGGCCGATACTGATTGCAATTTTTCAAAAATTTTATAAGTAAATTTTTTTTTATTGTTTTTATGAAAAATAATCATAAACTTAGAAAAATACATGTGTTAAAATTTAATTTTTAAACTGATTAGCTAAATTTTAGTAATCAATATTTTCTTCCAAAAAAAAAAAAATTTGTATGTCTGTAGTTATCTTGTATTCAAAGTTGCTTTTGGATGAGTTTTATTTTTGTTATGTTTGTGATACAGTTTTAAAAACAAACGTATTATAAACATAAAAATTTGATCACCTTTATAGGACTTGCATAAGACTGATTATACAAAACATAAAGTGATAAAATTTGCATCACAAAGTGCCACAAATTATGAAACACTCTTGTGGCAGTTCAAGTCTAAATTTTTATTAAATTGGATTAGAAGTAAATATTTTACAACATAATTCAATTATGACAAATTATTAAAAGACAAATGGGATATTATTTTTAGCTTTTAGTTTTGATAAAATTTTAAATTTTTGTGGGTTGGATAAATACATTTAAAAAAAAATCTGGGGGAAAAAAAAAGACACTGTTCAATTATAATACAATATAAACTTTTCATATTGATCCAAAGATGCTTTTCTTAAAAGTGACATGTATAAATGTCAAAATTGTCACCTTTTCACAGTTGCTGGCAGTTGTTGTTTTGAAATATTCATGTTTACAAATGTCATTTGCAATGGAAAAACAACACTTTACTACCAAAATATTATTGAATATTAAACATCTTCAAAACATATTTACTAAGACATTTCTAATAATTTTAATATTTTTTTTTTAATTTAATTTTTGTTTGCTAAATGAAATTTTCAAAATTTTTAAAATCTATTTTTCTTTTTGCAGAAAAAGGGGAATTCGATCAAGACAATTCCCGCCTTTAAACCAATTCCAGCTGACAATGCGACTCCAGATTCGACACCCGAGAAAAACACCCCACCACACGAGCTCAAAGATCGAGGTGGCAAAGTTCGCACCGACAACAAGAAGCACAGCAACGGCAACACCAACAGCGCCAGCAGCAACAGTGCCAACACCAACAACAATGCCACCAACAACAACAACGGTGGCGGCGCGGTGAAACTGGAGTCGGCCTCGTCTCTCTCGTCGTCTTCCGTCGTTGCCGAGACGGTGTCGAACGTGAGCTTTTCAGACAATTCCAATTCGAGTAGCTCCACTAAAGGTTTGGACGGTACCAACGGACCCGGTTCCACAGGAAAGTTTACAACTGCCAATTTTACAGAGACCGTTATAACGCACAGCGGCTCGGTGTTCGGGTCCGCCGAAAAGAGTGGGAAAAAGACTAAGAAAAGCACGAGCGTCGGCTCACGGACGCCCAACAGCCGCTCGGGTCGCCACGAGGCGGAGAACGACGCGGCGTCCAACGTGGCGGACGACGATGTGAGTCTGTCCACGTCCGACACCGGTTCCGAGAACAAGACTTTGTCCGAGTGCGGCATCGAGAACAATATGAACGTGACGTCGTCATCGTTAGGTGCTACGGCCTCGGGAACTTTCACTTCGGCGTACGAGAATTTTTTGAGCGGGAGTTATCCCGGCATCACGTCCACCGACGCCGAGTTGACCGGCAAAAGGCCGCGGACGCAGTCGTTGGATAGGAACGAGAAGAAGAAGCAGAAGAAGATTGTGGCGACGAACAGGTGAATTGATGTGGAGAGTGACTGGTCAGGTCTTTAAGTGTTTTTTTTTTTTTTTTTTAAATTGAGTTTGTGAGATTTTTGTTTTTGTTTTGGGTTTCAGTTTTGGTGATGGTGAGTTTAGAGGACAGACATACAGGTCAAACTTTGCTACAACTGTGTTTTAATGAATTTTTTATTGGGAACAATATTTTAACCGGAAATGCATTTTTTTTGTTTGTTGTTACAATGAACATTTTTAAGAATTGCTGGCTAAAAATGACCAAAATGGTAGTACTGTCCTCGTGCGAGTTACGCCAATTCTCACTACTCGGCGTTACTGAAACGGGGAAATCCGGGAATATCCATTAGGGAAAAGGAAAAATAGTGTTGATTACATAATTAGTACAACAAGTATCGAGGTTTCAAAACCACCATTTTGTAATGTGTCTTGCATTGTTTATTACATGACGCCATAGAATGATACTGCATTGTTTGGTGATATCGTCAGCATGAATGCTCCTGTAACAAATTAATTTAATTTACGGAACTCAAAAATAGCGAAACTCTTGCTGTAATGAACTTAGTTTCTTTTCCAACGAGATCTTTGTAGCTAAGTTTGATCTGTATTAGTGGTTTTAATGGGGTAAGCGTGTCGTTTTACATTAAAAACAACGAGATTCGCGTGATATTTTATTGCTTTTAGGTAACAAAATATCAAAAATTCGATTATTTGTAATTTTGTAATTTTCGTGCCTTAATAACGAAATAACAAGCAGTTTGCGCATTCGTAGGAAACAAAAAACACGTTTCTGAAGATGATTACACACCTGGTAATCGAAACGTGGAACTAAATTTCTCCAAAAACTCAAGAGAAACAACAAAATTGGTGCAAATCAGTAACCCCATAAATTTTAACAATATTTTAACATTTTTTTCAAAAAAATATTCGTAATTTTGACTTAAAAATTTCGGTGTAACTGCTTATTACGAATCCAGATTTCGAGAAAAAAATTGCGTTATGTGATTTCGTTTTCGTTTCGGGCGGTTGCGAGATGTGGAATTGTGGATATATCTCTCATTTTCAGCGGCAGTGTCGGATAATTCTAATTACAGTGGAACCCGCGAGTAACGTACTCGATTATAACGTAAATCCCGTTATAACGTCAAAAGAGTTTGGTTCCTTCAGTTACGTTATAAACGGGTTCCACTGTATCAGCTCATTTGAGTTCAGTTTTTTCCGACATTTCGCCTAATCCGGGGTAATACGATAATGAAATTAGCAAAAAAAATATTTTTATTTCGTGGTGGGGGATAATGAGGTTTACAAGTTGTTACTTTATTTTAAAATTACTCAATTTGTTTGGTTGTTGTTTTGCTTTTAATTTATTTTTAACTTAATCAAAACTACAACAACATTATTCTAAAATCTAGCCTATAAGAAGTGAAAGTTTTATAAGCAAGATAAAATCTTTACTTTACTGTCCCTAGATTATCTTATCTTCCACAGGCATTTCGATTGGGTTTGTGGAAATGATAAAAACACTTTTATCGTGCAAAACTCTTTCTATTGCTAATTAAATTAAAAGCATCGGAATTTGTGATGAAAGCTTTCACTTGTTACAAATTTCATTTTATTTATTTTCATGTGTGTGAACTTGAAGGCCTGGATTTCTATTTTTAAAACAATTTCTCTTTTTACGGGAAAAATTTAATCAATTAATTAATTTCTTTTTAATTTCTTTTTTTTTTTAAATAAAGCAAAAAGAGCAAAAAGAAGAAGGAAACTGTGGGATTTACCAACGGTGTGAGGTAAGTTTAGTGCGAATTTCGTGTACAAAACTGAAATTGAGGTGAAATTGTGGGTTTTGCGTAACTGTAAACATGAGTGGAGCAGTTGAGTTTTAGATCTGATTGAAGTTTCCTTCAAATTTGCATTAGGCCTGAGATCACTAACCCGAGAAATTGCAGTGGAATTGATCATACTTACTACCGGTGAGTTGATTCCCACTTCCCTTCCTCCTATTTATTTATTTTACAATTTTTTTTTATTTTTTTTTTAACTTTCTGTAGTTTTTTTTTTTTTTTTTTTCACAGCACATTTTATATATTGTAGAGCACATAGTTGTAGACGTTTAGTTATTTATTTCTTGAGTTTTTATTTTAGATGTTGATGAATGGGTTACAAATGACCAGTTATACTCGTGATAGGCGTGGCATTTTTAATTAATTCACTTATAATGTATAAATTATAAAAATTGGATATTAGCCCAAGTTTAACATTCGCGAGTTAATTAATTATTAAGTTATTGTAAATTTGTAGAAATTTTATTGTGCTTGCGAATTCGATTTTTAGATTACCTAAGTTATGATTATGAGCTTAAATTGTGAGGATAAGGACATAATGCTATAATAATTATAAGAGTTTTGAAAACTCTGTAATTAGAACCTGACTACAGCACATAAAAGCATAACGTCATGATTATAAGACTTGTGTGTGCTATCGAAAACTAGTTAATGAAGTTTGTAAGTTTTAAATATAAAGTCGATTGTTGCCCTAAATTTAACCAGAGTTTAATTACTGTTTAAAATTGGCTTAAATTTAAATTTTTTTTTATTACGGTAGCAGATCTTTGGGTTGTATTTGATTACTGCATTTTGCTGTATCAGATTATTTTAATGTTCTTAAAATTATATTAAGTTTTATGAAATAATTAAATTACAGCTCTCAGATTAAACTCTCCTAACGGCAATTTTGCACAAAAACTAGTAATGATGATTAATATCACTTGTGGCATGTATATTTCACGTTAAATGTGAATTACGTCATTGACGTACACATTATAAATTGGTGAATACTGATAACAAATCCCAGATTAATATAAAGTACAATATTTTGTGATTGTATTATAATTTTGAAAATTATTTTTACTGCCACAAAATCTTATGACAGAATGAAGGGTATAACTGGTTAATTTGCAACCTTAAAAAATTAGTTAACTTTATTTAAATAGTCACAACATTTGAATTTCTGCATGCACTTTTGACTGCTTGTTTGGTTTTTCTTTATTTAATTTGAATTTTTGGTTTTGGTGTTTATCTGAAAATTTTAAAGTTTAAAAAAAAATTAAAATTATTTTCATAAAAAATTTTATTTTGATTTGCATGAATTTTATTTCTCAATTATTTTCTCACTGAACTCCCCCAATACTCACCAGTAGGTTAAGTTTTTAAATTTTTTATAAAAGTATTGATACAACTTTAATTCTAGAACATTGAAACATTTATTCTAGCTTTAATAGCGTACAGGTCTGGATTTAGTGAGAATTTCTCAGAAAGGTTAAAATTTCAATTATTTTAGATCACAAATCGACGGTAAGTGACCACTGAACTGCTTATAAAATGTACAATTGAGGATTTTTAAGACCGAAAAGTGAAAAACAGTTGATTTTGTTCGGAATTTAATCATACTTTGGAAAAAATTTTGCAATTTGTTTATTTTCTGTTTAGTTCGTTTTCGTTAAATACATCTACAACGTCACTGCCAAATGGTCTGAGTGCGCACATGATGTCCGGTGGAAGTCAGGCGGATTCAGGCAATGTTTCAGCGGACACCACTGTTTCTCTAGATGGGGCTTCGAGCGTTCATTCGCATAACCGTTTAGGTGATTTTCTAAAAAAGGAATTTTTAAAGAAAATTAATTTTTTTTAAATGTTTAATTGGGATTATTGTACTTACTTTTTAAAGACTTCTTTTCAGACATTTTGTTGGGCAGTCACGGTGATGGCAGTCCAGGAACGTCTGGGAATAGGAGTTTGGCGTCACCAATGGTTGGTCCAATGCCTCCATCTAGAACGTCATCTGTGGCCAGTAGCAGAAATTCAGGCCTGAATAATAACTCGTAAGGATTGATATTAGTGTTGACTGTTACATAAATCGCACGGCTGGAAAACGTTGGAAATTGATACCAAATATTGTCTACAAACACTAATTTTTAAAAATAAAATTTAGGCTAGATTCTTATAAAATCTTCAAAATATTTTCTAAAATCATAAAATATTTTTAATAAAATTCAATAAATTTTTGTGATATTGGTACTATTTAGGTGATACAGTAACGAATTCATTGGCATTAATGTTTTCATGAAACTTTTTACAACGTTTTTCTGCTGTATCGTGCACACGATTTTCATAAAACACAAATCTTGGGAGTATTTTGGGAGTTATATTCATCGTGGTTAGATTAAAACCTTTTTTTTTTGTATCAGACAATACAAAATTAGGTTTGTTATTGTCTAAATGATCTACAGTCGAACCTCGATGTAACGTAATCTGATGTTGTAGCGTTAACCCCATTCTAGCGTAACCTTTCTCCCCCGGCATAAGATGGCAACTTAAAACTTGATCCCTTGTAACGTAAACACCGATGGTATTTTTCAGCCAGTTCGAAAGATGACGCTATATCGAGGTTCGACTGTAATTTGTATTTATTTACTGTTATCTGGGCCTTAGTAATTATTTAATTGAAATTAGGAAAAATTTTAAATTAAAAAAAATTCTAATTTTTTAAATAATATTTTAATATTTTCCTAATTCTAATTTTTCAAACACATTTTTTCAGGACTCAATTTCCACAAAGCTTAGAGCAACTCCTGGAAAGGCAATGGGAAGAAGGATCTCAATTTCTCATGGATCAAGGGCAACATTTTGATAGTAATCATAACCAACTCCCACTTCCTCTGAAAACAAAAAATACTAAATCCTTTATCCCTACAGTTGCCTCTCTACTCACGTGCCTTCACCGACTCCGGATGGAAAATCAGCACTTAGAAGAGCAAGTAAACAATCTGATCGCACGTAGAGACCACTTGCTCGCCGTCAACGCCCGGCTGTCGGTGCCGCTGAACAGCTCTCCGGCCGCCGCACCAGCCATGGCCAACGACGCGAGCCGCATTCGGATCAACAACTACATTTCGGCCGAAAACAACGTGCAGGACTTGATGTTCCCTTACAGAAGTCCGAACCAAGTGCCACCGGCGGCGCACGCGTCCATTTCGCCCGTGAATGCGGCCGGTTTCATCCCGACCTCGACGCCACCTCACGGCCAAGGTGTCGTCATACCGAATTTGCATCATCCTGTCAGTAGCATGATGTCAAGCATGACGACTAGCTCTAGTCACACGTCGCCCGCGATGCACACGTCGACCTCGATGCACACGTCGCCCGCGATGCTCTCGTCGGCGAGTTTGAGGCATAGTCCGGCACAGGTAGGGTTTTGAGTTGGAGGTTGGTTTGAGTTTGAGATTTTAATGTTTTTGTGTGTTTTGGATAGTCGTATATGCATTGTCCGAGTCCTGGGGGTCAACTACCGGTTTCGACGACGATGTCGCGATCAATACCGACGCCGGATCAGTTGCGGATTCAGCAACAAGTTGTAAGAGATGTTAGATACGTAGTTTTTAAGTGAATTTGAAGGAGAATTTAATGTTATGCTGGATTATTCAAATTGTCATCTAATTAAAGATTTAAGTGAAGGGGACGTTTGCGCATGCTTAGTAATTTTATTGGTTTATGTATGAAAAACAATATTTTTATTTATTTTTGTAAATCATTGAATTAATTTTTAAAAAGTATCAATTTTTGTGAATTTTAAAAATTAATTTATGTTTACTTTTGTTATGATTTACGTACAAAATCGATACATTTGATAGCTTTTATATACAAAAATATAATCAAAAGCTACGCAACACTTTTTTTTTTTTTTTTTTTTTACATCAATTTATGTTTAATTTATGGTTTTTTAAATGCAATTTGATCTACTAGATTCACTTAAAATTAGAAAAAATTTACCTCAAACGTATTATTAATTCGGATTCGTTTTTACATTTTCCACTTTGGCATGCTTTTTGCCTTGTGTATGTTTCGCAATTCGACTTTATAAAATTATTGAAATATGCTATTTTACCCTATAAATTGCGAAATTAGCAAATTGGCCTGTTTGCGTTTTTTCCATTCGCGTTTTATCTGGCATCCCTAAGGAATCACATGCTTTGTTATTAAGTCATTAAATTATTAAAAATAAAAATTTTGCTTTAGTTTGAAGACGATGAAAGTGTTAACAGTGTTGACATATTTTTTGTTAAACATTCACTTACCTCCCCTCCACTTGCAGCAACACCAACACCAAACAGCGCCTTCTCGATTCAATTTAGCGCCATCATGCCAACAGCCGATGTCGCCTCTCGCATCAGCTGCTTTACAACCTCCGCCACCACCACCAAAATCGAGATTTGCTTGCCAGAAAATGCCACATGCAAATACCAGACCAGAATGGGTAAAAATTTAGAAATAAAAAATTATCAATAAAATTTTAAAAATATATTAAAAAAAATTCCCATTCCACATTAAGCCTTTGAACTCACTACAATGTGGTGCTGGCGGGCGTTGAAAATTCAATTCATTTTATTAAATTTATTTTTTTTTGATTTTCTAAAATGTATTGTTTATAAAATTTTTTTTTCAGTGACAACAATTTGATATTATTTGAATTATGGTACTAAAATATTATTTTTTTGACATTTAAGATGACACAGCAGCCTTACCCCATGTATCCAGTCCTGCAACCTCCCAGCTACTCCAGCTCGAACACATTCAACAGCCCATTGTCATCTACACCGGTATCTGTGGTTATGAGTGGTGCTAATGAGCAGTCACAGCCACAGTTGCAGTCACAGGTAAGAAACTGAGGTTAAATAATACCGTACTAGGAATCAGAAAAAACCGAGAAAATGATTTTCTCGGGACCCAAGGGTTTTTGAAAACTATTATTCTATTATACCCTGTTTACAATCTAGATTGCCAGATCGAATCTAAGTTTGAATTTTGGCGTGAACACAACTTGATTCTTCAAATCTAGATTCGCCTACCAATCAAACTTGATTTGTGAATCGAGTTTAAGCATGAATTGAGATTGGATTGTTTAGACACAGATTTAACATGTGGGAATAGGTCTGCACGTAGTCTATCTAAGTAAAGAAAACAAGGAAAACGTAGATTTATGACAAATAACTTTCTTTCACTACACTCTATTATAATATGTCTAATTTAATTATTATTTAGAAATTTATTAATTTTAAACTACACATTGGTTATATTTTGAGTAGTAGATTGAAATTAACTTGGTGTGAACGCATTGTAATCCTGGTTACTGCAAATCATGATTCACCAGAGACAACTATTTTGGTAGAAAACAGTAACAATTCGATTTTCTCATCTGATACAGTGTTGACGCTATATCGGAGTTAGAAAATTAAATAGCGGGTAACCAATCTGTAACCAATCTTTAACCAAAATTACTGTTATTTCAAGTGGAGTTTTCAAACACATTTTAATTTAAAACATTTCCTTAAAAAAATCTTGAGAACTTTTAAAATGTATCACAATTTTATACTTAAAATTGTTGCAACGGCTCGCAAAGTAAAGTTTGATATTTTCTAAGTTACATGAAATGATTAGAATATAAGTAAACGCTACAATTTCATTCAAATAAAACATTTTCTTTAGATTTATTTCCCTATTCCCAAATGATTGGAATTCTTGAACATATTGACGTCATTTAGAAGAAAAACAACATTTAATATTAGGTATCATATTAAGAACACAAAATACATAATTTAATTAATAATTACTGTATATAGTGGTATCATATTTTAGGTAAATATTTGATTAAGTTGAACACATTGCACTTATTTTTTACAGATATGCATTACAAAATCAGTTTAAATATGCTTTTTTAAAATGACGTTATTTTAATATTAAATTATGTAAATCATGTTTAGTTAATATTGTTCTTACCTAGAGATTTTTGAACTCATTTTCAGGTGATTCAGCACTCCGCAATTAAAAAAACCAGTCCTGGTTCTATGAGTTCCGATAAAAGGTGACGCTAGGTCACTCGATGTGGAAAGACATTTTTTTATACAATGTGTCCACGACATCACCTCATAATGCGCTCAAACAGGATGTGAAGATTTTAACTCTTGAAAATGTACAGAAGCTCATCTTCGTAATTCGTATTGATAGGCCTAATTTCAACTGATCATCAAGTTAACTAGAGAAAAATCTTTATTCGAATTTTATTTTTTTCTCAACATTTTTTATTCCATTTTGTAGAATTAGTTTTGTTTACTATTGCAATTTGCAACATTTTTTTTTTCTCTCCATCTATTAGACTTAAGTCTAAATTTAGTGGTTTTTTTTTTTTAGAGATTTTTTTTCGTTTTATGTCAATTGTGTGCAAAAATGAGAATGACAATATTGTTTGTGAAACAATTGTCTCTGTAATTACCACGAGAAATGTAAATACGAAAAAAAAGATTTTATAATTTGTTATTATAAAGTGATTGATCTGAGAAAAAAATTTAAATTTATTTTTTTTTCTTTTGGAAAAATTTTTAATTTAAAGGCACAAATTTAATTACACATCATCGTAAAGGCAGTGCATTGTAAATG
Organism: Geophilus truncorum; assembly: GCA_034695745.1. Classification (NCBI taxonomy): domain Eukaryota; kingdom Metazoa; phylum Arthropoda; class Chilopoda; order Geophilomorpha; family Geophilidae; genus Geophilus; species Geophilus truncorum. The sequence continues at coordinate 12,503 of JAQFZP010001888.1, forward strand.
ACAAATTCCTAAAATACCGTAATCCATCCACCATTTGTTATTTCCAAGAAAAAAAATTAAAAAATTATAATTGAAATTTTAAAATTTTGTGATTTTGAAAATTTTAGATTTAGACGTTTAAAATTTGTTGAATTTAACGAGATACATAAAATTAAGTGAAAAATTTTTATTTGGATGTTCAAATTGTGAATCAGTTTCACTGCCAAAATTGAAGTATTGGTTCACTATGAGCCATCATAGTAGCGATAAACGAAAAGTGAAAATTTTAATTGAAGTAATTATAAATTATTTTCACGGACTCGAAAAAAAATTTAAAAGAACTTAAAATAAAGTCATTTGGAATTGGTGATGTCTGAATAAAACAAAATGACGAAGTTTGATTGCATCTATCACTAAGATGTTAATATTACAATAAGCAATAAATAATCTCATCAATGATAATCACTTAATCTGGTAATTGCAGACTAAAATGGCTGCTCAAAATAAATGAATAAATGAAAAGAACAGACATTTTAGTTTGAGTTTCAGATTAACTTTATTCGCTTTTCGAATACCGCTACTTTGAAAGAAATACTAGAAAACCTAAACTAAAATTAAAAGTTAGTTTTTAGATAGAAAATCAACATATGCAAAAAGTAATAATTTTATATTATCTTGTAATGTTTTTACTTTTTTTTAATAACAAAATCACTGCCACACTTGTACTTTTTTCTTACATTCCATTAATAAAAGTTTGTAATAACTAGTTCAACTATTTATTGTATAATGTGTATCCAGAAGCACCAAAACCGATTTGTAAATGATGTACATTTAAAATGTAGATTAGGTTTTAAAAAAATATAAAATCTTTTTCGTAGTCATGTATTTTCATTTTTCTTTTACAAAAATGTAATTTGTGTTTTTGATTAGTGGTATACACAAAATATGTTATTATATAGTTTTAAGGTTCACTATTTGCTTATTATTATTATAGGCAAGTTTTTATTTGTAGATGTAAAAATTCATGACCAAAAATTAAGAGATTGTAGAGTAGTTTTTAGAATTATTTTTAAAAATCTGGAAATTTGTAATTGAAAAATTGAGATTTTGATTTGAAATTTTACAAATACAAATAAGAAAAACCGAAGTTTTTTTGTATTTGGATTTGCCTTTTCATTTGTACCTGTGGATTTGTATAAGCTGAAAGATAATTCTAGAATGTGTAGAGAGAAATAAGTATGTGTTTGTACTGTGAGCTAAATATGGTCAAAACTCAAGAAAAGAAACATGAAAAATAAGTTTAAGAAAATAAGAGAAAAAAATGTTTAAAGTTTGTTGATAAGTAGATTTGTTGGATCTTCTAAGACTGTTGCTTTAAAATGTGTATTGCTGAGAGTGTGTAATTTCTTTTCTGTTTTGTTATAATTACACTTGACATCTGAAAATTTGTTATAATAAAATCCAAGTTTGGTAATTCGCTTGTCATTTAATTACAAAAAAAGTTTTAAGGTTAAAAATTAAAATTTGTCGTGAATCATTAATTCCAACTTTAAAAAATTTTACATGATTTATTTAACATTAGATGTATTCAATTTTGTTAAGGCAAAGTCACTTACTGCTTTAACTGCCTTAAGTGATTTAACAAAATGGATATGACGTCACTTTAAGTTAAGTGGGGAAATAAGTCACTTAAATTTGAAAAGTGTTCAATCTTAAGTGATTTTTCTTACATTTATTTGCCATAACTTAAGCTGAGATAAGTTTTCCTTTTGTACATTAATCAAATTGAATGAATCTATTGATTTGGAGTTTGGACCACTGGATGTTTACTTGAGAGTGGTGACGTCTAGCGAGCAATAAATGAAACCAAATTTTCGCTGCTATTCATGCCTCTACTGTGTTAGAGATGACTGCAAGAACTAATACGATGCAAAATAAGCAAATGACGAAAATATAACGTTCGTAGTTTTGGGTTTTCTCACTCTGTGTGCAAACGCCAGATTTCTTGTAAGAGCGAAGTCCAGACTCCAGACGGATAAATCTTATATAAGAACCTTTAAAAAAATAATTTAAAAAATGCCAGAAGTAACAAAAAATAAATAAAATTAAATACAATAAATCATGAGATGGCTCAAAATCATCAATTACTGAACTCAATTGAAGTTCTTTGTTTATTTTATTTTTTGATATCATTATTTGCATTTTTTGTTATTATAATTATGTATTTGTTTAGTTCTCAGTTTGTTTTCACTTTCTTAGAGTCCTCATTTCACGTGATACAAATTTATATCAGCTGCTCTTACATAAGGACTAAAACTAAAATTTATGCTAAAAATTATAAAAAAAATTCTAAAATATAGCTCTTATAAGCAGACTACGTTAACATTAAAAACATAGGAAAATTAATTGAGGATTTTTAAAACGGTTTTTATAAGAGAACTGCTCTTTTATAAATGAATTCAAATGTACCTTGAATCAGCCGAAGTAATTTTATAAGTCCCCATCAACAAATAATTATTGTAAGTTATGTATCATACTTTAAATTTTATTTACTTCTCCTATTAAAGTAGTAAAAATGCACAGTTTACATTAAATCCAATGCATTCAAATCAGAAATCTCAATATAATCACAAGACAAAAATCAACAAATATCAAAAAAGTTCTGTAATCCAAAAAAGTCACTTTACCACCATAGTTTTATTTTTTAGGTCACTATGTCGTCCCATACCAAGTCAAAGTATTTGTTATTTGCACTGGGCCAGACTGAGACTAGAAAATTATATTTACCCTCCTTTTTATTGTGCAAAGGTAAGCTTTAGATTTAGATTTAGAGTAGGGAGAGATGTTGAAAGGCGTTTGTTGCCATTCATTCCCCCCTTTTGCCAATCCGCTTGGTTTTTAGTCACTTGTAATTGAACGGGTGTTTAAAATAAATTACTCCATCACGAACTATGAATGATTTGTTTGCGCAAGCGCCGATTGCTCGGATACTAATCGCCAGGCCTCTACCGACTTGAATTCTCCATTCAATATACTTTATTCATTAAATAAAAATTTAAAAATGTTTTAACCGCCGTTTTTTGGTGTTAACTTTTGAGTTTTGTTTTTGTTTACGCATGATTTAGCCGCTCTAATTCATTTCTCGCTTTAATTCGCTCACATCTCGGCTTTGTTTTTGCGCTTGTTTATTTACTATTGATCACGTGTGGGAAAAGAGAAAAGAAGTTGTTGTTCTGCTGTTAATGCTGTTTGTTTGCTATGCAAACGTGAAGCAGCCATGCAAAACGATTGTTGTTTGTTTACAACGGCGAATGCGCACGCGCAATGCATCGATATTGACTCAGGACACTTAAATCTTTTAAAACAAAACAAAGTTTATTAATAAATATATTTAAAAATTATAAATTTTTTGACAGTAATCTGACAGTAAAAGTTCGGAATAAATAAATTGTGTTTGAGGTTTGTGACCGATAAATTGATTTCCGCGATACTACAACGCGAACCGGAAGATAAAAGTAGAGTTGATTGGAAATCGTGAGAAATGACCAGCTGAGTTTTATCCCTTCGCTTTGAGCTGGTTGCAAAACCAAACACGAGGAAAAAAGAGGAGATTAAGGAAAAGTAAATAAAAAAAGAAAATTATGTATCGAAATTTTTTACGTTGTGCATAAAAGATATTTTCGTTGTTATAATGTCGCGACATGTGTTAAATTTCGCAATTTTTATGTGAATTTGGTAAATTAATGTATTTATCTATGTTTTTTAGGGCTAAATTTCGTCCTAGAGACTCAAAAACAGAAGACTTAAAGTATTATGAAGCGAATAAGGGTTGGTAGAAAAGGAGGAAGCGGAAAGGAGGAGAGGAAAGGAGGAATGGAATGGAGGAATGGAAAGCGGAAAGTA
>JAQFZP010001889.1:0-16384 GCA_034695745.1 Geophilus truncorum
CGCGCGACTGAACGTCGCTGTTTCGCTATGGATTTGCGTCGTTTTCCTCGATCCAACCGCCCAAATCCTCTCCGAGGAGCGTACAAGGAGTAAAATAAGAGGAGAAACCAACCAGGGATCGTGAAAAGGCGGGAGAACAAGCATGAAACCCGATCAAGGTAAGAAAAACGCGAAACGGAAAGAAAAGAGGAAATTTTAAATTATTTTGATTTTATTTTGGATTTTTTTTTTTTTTTTTTTGAGTTTTTTAATTTTTTTAGGAGGTGGATAAATAAATTTAAGGAATTAATGGAATTTTAAGGGGTTTTAGGGTTTTTGATATCCCGTTACAAGTTTATTCCGAGGTCTGTGAACTCGATCTGAAAATGCAAAGTGACGAAATTGTTTTGATTTTATTTATTTTCGTCTCGGGTTTTGCAAGTTCCTGGTGGTGAAAATTCGAATTATTTATTTTATTTTATTTACATTTTAGAATTGAGGTAATCAGAGTGGAAAATACAGGAAAAAAATTTTTGCATTTTTTTTTTTTTTTTTTACTTGGAAAATTGAGATTAGGACTAATTCAGGTTTAATATTAAATTTTTTTTTGAGAATTAAAGGGTGAAAATTGATAATTTTCTTTTAATTTTTTTTTTAAGAATATTGTCACCAGGTGTCGCTTTGTGGTTTTTAGTGTTATGATAAGAAGAGAAATCTGGGAATCGATTTGTATGTGTGACGTATGTGAATTCATTTATTTACATGTCTATTGATTTAGATCCGCCCCTGACACGTGTCAGGACATTCACATTGGATCCAGATCTTAAACTGGGTTAGGAGCCAATGGCCTCCGACATTATCCCTTATTTTCCTCATTTTTTTTTAATTCCGGAATTTCTTTTTTAAAAATAATTAAATAAAAGTTGACTCAAGGTCGTGGAGTTTGGATCCAGAGTGATCCAGAACTAAATCCAGCCTGAAAATTACATTTGATGTTTGTTATTTAAGTGTAACTAAAAGAATCATACTAAAAACAGGTTTTATTCGTTTCCCTTGACGTCATTGGCTGGGGAAATGTATCATGAAAAGTTTGATGACGTCATGTATTAATGAATCTTGATTTTATAGGTTGTTGCATTGTTAAGAAGCAGCGTGTGATTCATTAATAAACATCCCAATAAACTTTGCATTGAAATTTGAACATTAAAGCTGAGTTGCACCCTTGAAGGCGGCCATATTGGATTTTGTAATTTTTCTGAGAATACTGTAACTTGAGAATCAATCAAAAATTCAAAATAAGTCAATTTCCCAGTGTTTCTTGCAGCTATTTTGAATTTATGTTATTGTTTTAAAAGAAATTTAAGGGTTGCCATATTGAAATTAAAATTTTTTTCTGATAAGAGTCTTAAATTGATCATAAACTGAAAATAAATTTATTTTTCCGTGTTTTAAAAGCCAATTTGGATTTATGGGTTTATGAGTTTAAGGAAAACTTTAGCTGAGCTGCACCATTTTTGGCGGCCATGTTGGATTTTTACAACTTTGATCAAAAATAGAAAATAATTTCACATTTTAGTTTTCCAAATGAGCATTTTGGATTTTAAGCGTTATTTTAAAGCTAAATTTTTACTTTCTTAGAACAATGTTTAATGACGCAACGCATTGTTTTAAAAAAACAACCAAAATGGCCTCAGGGGGACTTTGAATCATTTATTTAAATGAAATGAATGGTGGTGAATTTCTCAACTATAAAAGGAGCAATGAAAATCTATTCTGGACTCGGAAGAAAAAACTAGATTAGATAAATGTCTTTTTCTCAACAACTCCCTCTAGAAGGAATTTTTGGAAATTGAAACGTGGCAATAGTGACTTTGGTCTTTGGGATCCATTTTTTCTCTTTTGTTTAACGCAGATTGAAGCAGATGTCAAGGTGATTTAAAAAAGGAAGTGGAGCCAGGGCATTGTGGGTATTAAGCCATAAACTAGGCTTAAAATTGGGTTAAAGGGAAACTGCAGGGCACAATTTGATGGACTAATTTTAGAATTGATTTTTGACTTTTCTCAATTCATAATGGCTGTTTTTAGTGTTTGGAGAGAAAGTGGAATTGTGAAATTTGTAGAAAAATTAAATGTTAGGTATTTCATTTGGGAATAAATGGAAAGGGAAAGTTGTATTGATGTTTTTAATAATTCAAAGTTGTTTTTCATTGAAATTAAGCGTGGAAATGGAAAATAATCAGTGATAAGTGTTTGTTTTCCATCATCTTTTTTTTTTCAAAACAAACTGGAAAATTCAACAATTTTTTATTGTACTGAAAAACAATGCCATATAAGGTCTTGTGTAATAATTATGATTTTAGATCCAAAAATGAAAATGATTTAAATTTAACTTTTATAAGAATAAAAAAAAAAATTAAACAAAGGAGATTTAAAATTAAAAAATTAAGCATAAAATTTGATTAAAATTCTCATATTTCAGATTTACAAAATAAAATTAACTCCCTAAAATATTTCAAGTTAACCCTGAATAAATTTTAAAATTCTCTTAAAATAGAGATTTAGGCATAAAATTAAAGAATTAAGCCTAACGTTTATGTAAAAACCTCACAAATAGCTACAAACTTAAAATTTTATATTACCCATCATCTTTAACCAAAAATCCCAAAACTTTATAAAAACTCAAACTTTATCCTAAAACACAAAAAATCAGCTAAAACCTCAAAATCCCATCACCAGACCCAACAAAACAAAACATCACATCCATTTCCATTTTCCACCAGCCACAGACAGAATTTAAAAATGTCCATATGAGCCGCATTACATAAGTCAATTGCTTGTTTACCAAAACAAAAAAGGAGGAAAAAAGAAAAAGAAAAAATGTATAAAAATAAAAGATAAGTGTATTGGTGTGTCCATTTGTGGTGTATCTGACCCTGATGCGAAGCTTAAACCCCGTACAGAGTGGAAGAAACCTTCCACGTGCAGGCCTTGTTGCGTGTATGACCTTGGTCGATTACATGTTGGGCCAAGGTGAAATGTGTAGAATGATTTTTGACAATTTCCTCGATCGCTAGATCCGACTTCCTCTCAACATTACACATCTCGGTACGGTTACGTCACTGATCTGAACGATGACGTAATCGCATGCCCAATTCGCGATCTCTGCAGCATCTGCCGTTATTGATGCTTTTGATCGTTCAGGTCGACGTGTGACGTCATTCGAGCTGTGTTTGTGGTTGGGAAGAGAAGTGATTAAAGTTTTAGTCTGTTTTAGATGGTTTTAAGATGGATGTTTTTGGTCTAAAATGAAGTTTTATTTATGTTATTGTTTTATTTTATTTAAATGTTTAGGCCTACAGTAATTAGTTAAACTTAGTAATGTTTATTGAGGTTTACTTATGCAATTTTTTAGACTTTGGAATAATTGATTTTACAGTTTGTACTTAATTTTTAGGCAATTTTGCTTTTTTAAATGAATTTTAACATTGATTTTAGACTTTAATTAAAATTTCAAGGTTCAATAATGGCTATTTTTAGGCTTATTTTATATAATTAAAGTACCAATTGTGATTTTTGACCTCGAAATAAAAATATTTCAGGCAAAATATTTTTGCTGATTTTAGACCTTAATTGAAATTTTATTATTAAATACAGTATTTGCATTTTAGATCTAAACCAATTTTGTTCATTTTAGGCTCATTTTTTATTTTCTTAAAGCCTAAATTACGATTGAATGCACTTTGCCGTGACTTCAGATTTTATAAACGCATGATTTTATGCACAATTTTAGACTTTCACTTACGTTACGTACTGGTTTAGACGTCCCAATTAACTAATTTTTATCTTAATTTTAGAGAATTAATTTAATTTTTTCTCTAAAACTTATGCATTTTTGGCTTATTTTGCTTATTTTTAAACTTAATGCATGCATTTTATTTGTTTGATTTTACTTATTCTTATTGCAAGCATGTTATATTCGGCCTATTTTGTGTATATATATATCCTCTTAGACCCAAATAAGCATTTATGCTTTTGTGTTAATTTGTGTTAATTCTCAAGTTTTTATTTTTTGTTTCTCATTTTTAATCCCAATGATTTCGTAAAATGATTCATATTCCTCCTACTGTAATTTTTTAAATCAAACCGGAAATGACATAAAATTCCTTTTGTTTGACTTTCAAATTCCATTATCCTCAAACACGAAACAACCCTAATTGCGACGCTTCAACACATTTAACCCTAATTCTGATCTTTTAAACACAAAAAAAAAAAAAAAAAAAATTAAACAACAAAAAAAATCACAATTAGGCCTAATTCCGCACTTGTGACCTCATTTTTAATTTTAACAACAAATAACGTCACAAAATCTCAAAACTCTAAAAATTGCTTGCTACCTGTTGACGGTGAGGAAAATTGATTAAACAGTAAAAGAATTTCTAAGAAATAAAAAATAAAAAAAAATGGCGGAGTTGACCTTTAGGTGAAGGAAGAGATGGAACCGAGGTCAAAAGACCAGAGCACGTGATGACGAAGTCACCGCACCGCAGGTCAGACGAGGCTGAGAAAGGCGGAAGGGAGCGCTGCGTCGCGACTGGGGGTCTCCCATGGGGTCTCCCATGGAGTGTCACGAGGGGTCTCCCTCTCCCCTGTGGCGTGCAACCCCACTTTGGGGGTGGGTATGTTTGCTCAGTTTATTTTGGACGTCTGAAGTTGGGTCTGTGAGTCTGTGTGCGAAGTGTCGGGAAATAAGTTGAGGTGTTGTTGCGGAATCAAAATGGCGGATTAAATGGATGGTGAATGGGTTTTATGGGGTTGGGAAGGTGACGGTAGGGATTGGGATAGAGGGGACGATGATGATGTTAATATTGTTGTAAGAAAATTATTTTTTGTTAAAATAATTTTTTTTTTTTAATTAAAAATAAATGGTGGCTGCAGTGCAGCTTTAATTTGTGGTCGTAGGAGTTTAGGGATACTGTTGAGTTTTGGTATGAAATGTGAGGTTTTTGGATGATGTCGAGTAAAATATCGAAATAAAAGAAAAGTATTATCGCATTTAATCGATTTGTATTTGATTTTTTTAGTCATTTTTCGAAAGAATTTGAGTATTTAATTGATTTTGGTCGATTTTTTCCGTGGTTTAGTCGATGCTTTTGTGGTTTTAGTCGATTTTTATAGGATTTTAGACTTTTTTTTCCAGGAATTGATTCGCTTTTTTTTATGATTTTAAATGATTTCTTATTCATGATTTTAATCAATTTTTCAAATAATTTCGATATTTACCGTACCGGTAATCGATTTTTTTTTTCAAAACATTTTGATACTCAATTGATTCTAGTCGATTTTTTGTGTAATTTAGTTAATATTTGACGATTTTAGTCGAGTTTTTTTATAGGATTTTAACCATTTTAATCGATTTTCAGAGGATCTAATCGATTTTTTTCGATGTTTTCAACTTTCTACTTAAATTTGTCGGTGATCTAAACTATTCTCTTCCAATTAATTCCCCTTGAAATCTCATCCAGTCACAATCACTCAACACCAACACACTCCAAATACAAACAAAACCATTGAAAAAAAAAAACCAACCACTGACATCATTATCCTAAAAAAAATTTAAAATGACTTCACCAAAACAAACCAAAAGTTGTTAATTGTCAAGAGAAGCGATAAAAATATAAACAGAAATGGACACTCCTTAGAAAAACAGGTGTTTGCGGAAAACGTCACCGGAAGTGAGTGGATAAAGAGGAAATTCGAATCCCAGGAATGACGCTCGCATTCCTAAGGGAAAAAATTAATAGTCCAGGGCTACCTGTTGCATCGATACCCAGGTGGGGGGAACGAAACTGGACCTGTTTTGCAATAACAACTTTCCCCCTCGTGACAGAATGCGAAATCACCGAGGGCTGAAGTGCAGTCCTGCAGCTAAATCTAACCGGGGTCGTTTACTTGTGTTGTTGTTTGTCAATGTTTTTGATAACTTTTTTTAATATTGGATTGAGTTTTTGTGGTTTTAGGCAGGGGTGAATCGATATTTTAGTCGATTTTTTTTCTTTTTTGAAGATTTTTGGAGTTTTCGATTTTTTCGGTCAATTCTTTTGATTTTATCAATTTTTTTATCGATTTTTAGTGATTTATTAGTCGATATTTCGATGTATTTCATCGATTTTTCGGATGTTTTATTTTTTAGCAAATTCAAAACTCTGAATTCGATACCGGTACTTATCAATATTTTATTGAGTTTTTAGGGTTTAGAGTCATTTAGACTCTAAAAAAATCGATATTTTAACGATTTCATAGATTTTGTTTTTAATAGTTTGGTCTCTTACCTCGATATTTTCCAGTATTTGTTTTTAATTTGTGAATTTAAACTCAGAGTTGATATTTATCAATATTTTTTTTTTTTTTTTTTTTTAGCGATAACTACTTAAGTTTTGCATAATTTTACATTTTTAGTCGGGTGTTTCAAATTTAAAGTTTTCTCTTTATTTTTCGGATTTATTGGATTTTTTTTTTTTTTTTTTTAGCGACTTCAAACTTCTAAATTCGATACTATGGATATTTTATTAAGTATTTAGCGTTTATAAACTTAAAAAAAAATTAAAAATTAAACAATTTCATAGATTTTGTTAATGAAAACATTACGAATTAAAATCCACAGAGTCGATACTTATTCAAGTTTTTGAATAATTTCACATTTTAATCGATATTTTATCTGAATGAATTCTCTCAGTAAGGTACTTTACAATATAAATCGATTTAACCTTTTATTTTAATAAATTCCCAACCCTAAATCCTCTAAATCCAAACTTGGTCACCAATCACCGTCGGCATCGTTGTTGCTAAGGTGCCAGCCTGCAGCTAGCACGTGACTCGGGTCATTTACTCGTGTTTCCCAACTCATAAAAAAAATAAAAATAAATAAATAATGATAGAAAAATGGCTTCCTCGCCCGCCATTTTATAATTTCACAATTTATTCAACTTGACACAAAACTAACTAACTGAGTTTAAAACGGGGGATAAAATTTAAAAGAAAAATAACTTGTCGATGTTGACACTAGGTTTTGTCTTCGCAACCAGTTTTCTTTTCCAGGCGCGATTAGTGCTAAATCCTGCAGCGAAAGGGTGTAGATGATGATTATAGATCCTCCCTCCACCTCTCTTTCTCTCTCTCTCTCTCTCATCTGTGACTCATCAAGACAATTTCCCCTTAGTTCGAGCGGGAGAGGGAGAGGGAGAGGGGAATAACCCGTTTGGCGTTTCCCTTGGTCATCTTTCTCTTCTTCTTCTTCTCCTTTTTGTCGTATAGCGCCGTCTGATGATGGGTCAAACAAGTTGCAGTGAACTGTCAGTTGCGCATCTGCAGGTGTATTGTGTATATAAGGATCGATTTTTTTTAAATTGCCGTTTTCAGTGCTAGTTTGTGGTGGGTTTTATCGATATTTTATCGATTTTTGATGATTTTTTTTTTTAGTTTTTCGATTATTTTGGCGATTTTTAGTGAAATTTTATGAGATTTAATCGATAATTTGTTAACATAGTTGATTTTGCGATATTTTAAATAGAATGTTTATATTTTTTTCCATATTTAAAATACATTTTATCGATTTTTTAAATTCCTTTACTTAATTTTACTGACTGATCGATATTTAACCGATTTTATTCGATTTCTCAATAAATTTCATCGATATTTTTAAGCACTTGATCAAATCTTATTTATTCATATCGATTTTAATCGACATTTACTTAGTTTTAATTGATATTTTCTACATTTTGTTGATTTATGTCGATATTTCAGTAAAATTAATCGAAATTTGTAACGATTTAATCAAATTCAGTATTTCCAATTACAATTAATCGATATTTTATCAAAATTAATCGATATTCGCAACGATTTATTCAAATTCCGTGATTTCACATCAAAATTAATCGATATTTTATCAAAATCCATCAAATATGACTGAAAAACTCAGAACCTAGCCTTGTAAGAACGAAACTGAAGCATTTCCTGGGTCAAATCTGCGAGTTAACTTTCAAATTTGAGGCTAAAAAAAGACGAAGGCGAAATAAAAGTAGGCTAATGAAGTAATAAATGGGATTTAATCTGCTCGGCAAAGCACAAGGTGAACGAGATGAGAGAAAGAAAACATTAACAACTACTTGTCCAACCAACAAGTTTTTCACTCAAAGTCCTTCCACGTTTATTTATCGCCTTATGCTCCTTGGTATAAATTTATTAATCTTTTATAACTTTTAAGTGGGTTATAGTTAAAATATTTAATTCTTCGCATCGGAATTCACCAAGTCGGAACGTGATTCGATAATTTGTCATGCGATGAAAGTATGTTAGTGGATTGATGCGATAAATTTGGGGTTTATGGGGTAGTGCCGCCATCTCGTGGTGAAAAGCGGAAGTGTTTTGTTCTGTTTGGTTTGGTTGAGAAAGTTGTAGAAAGTCAAGAAACTAGTCTTTTTTTTTTTTTTTTTTTTTTTTTTTTTTAGGTTTTTGTGTTTGAGAATCACATGAAAGTCATGAAATCAATGAAAGCTATTTGCTTTTAAGTGCGAATCGATGGCACGCGCCATCTAGCGATGGAAAATGATTTTCAAAATCAATGTTCGACAATTTTTAAAATCTTGTTAAAGGCTCAAAATAATCTCTAAAAATCTCTTTAAATCTTTGTAAATCATAAATCTTTGGTCAAAAATTCCCTGAAAATCCATCAAAAATCTCTAAAAAAATTTGAGAATCTTGGAAAATCTGTAAATTGTTAATAAAAATCTTCACATATCCCACAAATCTCGTCGAGAGCTTTTGAGTTTGTATCCCCCTCCCTCAGTTTTAAACCAGGGTCAGTGGAGTTTGAGTTTTTACCCCCTCCACTGACCCTGTTTAAACTGTTGTGAGTCGGTTGCGCCATTTAGTGACAGTAATTTCAACTGATTTTTAATCATCACTTGAAAAAAAAAACCAGATAAAAATCTCAATTAAAAACATATTTTGATGATTTATGTTTACATTTGATTTAATTAACTTTACCAGACGACGTAATGGAATTTTTAATGAAAAATATTTACTATTTATTTTACTAATTCCAGAAATGCGAGCAGACATGGAAGAACCAGATTTAGAGCCTTGCGATGTTTTTGTTGACCTGGGAATGTTGGTGGTCGAAGGAAGAACAGCTGGAATGACCGCCAGGGGTTACGGTGAAGGACCCCATTGCCCCAAACTCGGAACTCAAACAAAACATTGCTGCGACTTGCAAGATACAATGGTAATTATAAATTTGACCTTGAAATTTTTAATTTTTTTTTTTTTTTTTTTAAATTTTATTTTAATATTTTTTTTAAAATAGTGTATGCGGAACGAACAATTTCGAAGACACATGTTACTTTTGTGGAGAAACAATATCCCGATGTCGATTGAAGTTCTTCTGAGCACAGAAGCGACTCAAGGAAACCCGAAAAGTCAGAAAGCGGATATTGTTAGTAACTATATGTTGCTGGAACAGTGGATTATTCATATGTTACCGAAACGGTAAAGAAATGTTTGGGAAAAAAATTAAATTGTACCGTTTTTGGATTAAAAAGAAGAATCAAAAAATTGAGTTTTTTGATAAAATTTTTATAATAAGAAGAAATTAAATTTTTGATTTAACATTTAATTACTGATGAAATTAGTAAATAAATTGACTAAAAATGAATGATGACTGGGAAAAAATAAAAATGTACCTTATTTTCTCTAGTTGTGCGCGGGTGTCCATTACTGCACTGGGGTAAAGCTAACTGGTACGGTACGGTAGTACAGTATTATGTCGCGGGTCTCTGATAGTGCGCAGGGCTAAAATTGATTGGAGGAATAGTGCGAGGGTGCACTAAAAGAGAGTATACGGTAGTTGTTTTTGAATTAAAAACACGAAAAAATTGAGTTTTTTGATAAAAATAAATGAAAATCTTATCATTTTTTTTGGGTTTAAAATACTAAAAAAAAAAAATACAATTTTTGATTTGAAAGTTAATTATTGGTGAAATTAGTGAAAAAATTGACTAAAAAATGAATTTGATTCGAGTTTTACATTTAAAAATGATGAAATTTATTAGAAATGAAGAATATAATGAAAAATAACCAAAAACTTATACAGTTTCAATTTTTCCGTTTAAAAAAGGATTTAAATGTTTATTTTCTTATTTTCTTCACTCAACAGAGTACCGGACGTATTGATAACAGGCAAAAGTTTATTTCACGCAGTACGTTCGTACCTCCACTTCTCACAACTCAGTGCATGGTACAGTCTCTCATCTGGAAAAATACCCTCACACATCGTTTACCGGTAAAAATAAAAAAATTCACAATTTCAAAATTTTTTTTAAAAATATCCAAAAATTAATTTAAAAAAAAATTAAAAAAAAAAAAAAAACTTCAAATAATACCATAAAAAAAAAAAAAAAAAAAAAATAAGTTAAAAAAATGTCTTTCCAGTGTGTGCGTGCCGGGCGAAGCCTTCACGAACAAATTCACCGACCCCCCAGAAACGCACTCGTTCCCAGTAGCCAACGTGGGCCGCACCAACGCCGTCAAAGTGACCGTCAAATCACTCCCTCGCACGTCTACGGGCATCCCGCACTTCCTTCTCCCCAAACCCCGCGACTCTGAAGCCGAGAAGATGAACATGGCGTGCGCTCTCGATCCCCCACAAAACCCGCAAACCTCGGAAACCCGCTCTCCGAGTCCCCCGGAATGCTTCGGCCGAGCCCGATCTCCCGACACTCTTCTCGGCGACTCGCTGCTCGATCCCCCGCAGTCTCTCCGCATGTATCCGAAGCGCTTTCAGTCGCCGTCACGGTGCGGCAGTCCCGTCATGGAAGCGCCGGACCACGTACTTTGCCGGGCGTCGTCCCGGGATCGGACCGACGGCGAACGCAGCAGATCCCGGCGACCGTTCGACAAGAATAGGACTAAGTATCTGGACAAAGAGAAGTCAGGATTCGACAATCGGTGTTTGGGTTTCGCTTTGACGCCGAAGGAGACTGAGGAAGTGCTGAATTTGCTGCACAGGAGGACTTCCGGCGTCAAGAGCTGGGGGTCGAAGGATGCGGCCGGAGAGGTGATCGGGGCAAAGGAGAAAACGAGCTTCCAGAGACATTTTGAGATTCTCGAGAGGAAGATGAGCGCCATAGAGATGGGCGAGGATAAGTGCGACGAGAGGGGGAAAGAAGAGGACGAGGGGGGTTTGAATAAACAAAAGGTTTTTTTGATACTTTTTACTTGATCTGGTGAATGCAGAGGTTTTTTTTAGTTGGTGATGTTGGTGATGTGTTGTGCCCGCTGTTGGTGAAATTTAGTGTCATATAGTGGGTTTTTAAAATGTTTTTTAAGGTAATGGGTGGGTTTATAAGGCTTTTTAAGGCCAGATTTGGATTCAGGATGGCTTTTTACATCTAGAAATGTGGTTTGCAGTGTTTTTGATGTTGGATAAAGTGTTGTGCTCTCTGGTGGTGAAATTTGATATTAAAAAGTGGTTGTTTTTTTTAAGGTAATGGGTGGGTTTATAAATCCGGAATCGGATTTAGAAATGTGGTTTGTGGGGTTTTTGATGTTGGATGAAGTGATGTGGTAAAATTTACTATAAATTTTTGGGTTTAGAAGATTTTTCAGGCTAGAATTGGATTCATAGTGGTTTTTTACATCTAGAACTGTTATTTGTGCTGTTTTTGATGTTGGTTTAAGCGCTCTGTCCCTTGGTGACAAAATTTTGAATTAAAAGTAGTTTTTGTTAGGTTTATTGGAGATTTATAAGGGTAATGGGTGGTATTGAAGTCATTTTGACGTCGGAATTAAATTTAGGGTAATTTTTTGCAAATGGAATGAGGTTTATGTTGCCTTAATTGATACTGTTTGAAGCGCTTCACCACCTGGTATTTAAATTTGGCAAAAAAAAAAAAAAAAAATTATTATTGTGAAAATAATTTCAGGTTAAATTAAGTCTAGACTTGATTTTCTTTCTAAGTTTTAATGTTTAGGTAAACATTTGTGCCACCTGATGTCAAAATTTAGTACTAAATAAAAAAAATTAAAACAATAAAAATAAAGATAAATAATAATTTTTCTTCTATTTTCAAAATGTACTAAATTTTAACAGCAGATGGAGAACTGCTTCTAACAAACAGAAAACCAGGGATAAAATATGTCTGCATTCTCCAGTATTTTTTCCCCCATTACTTCACATATTAACTATTTTATCGGAATTTAGAACGTAAAATGCGAATTAAAACAGGAAATGCCAAACGTCAAAGAGAAGACAAAACTCAGGCATTCACTGGACCAAACAACAAGCTTGGTTTTCCACTGCAAAACTGGCTTGCCCATGACTTCGAGCCCTGTAAGAAATTGTGTTTAAAAAAGCAACGCCATCTATCGACGAAATTACTAACTGTTTTGTTACTATTTTTAAGGCGCCAGTGCGAAAGGGAACGTGTTTCGACTTCGACAGCAGCCTCATATCGCCCACTGCCATTAAAAAGTATATAATATAATATTTTATTATAATTAAACAGTACCGTAATATTTAAAATGATTGTTTTGTCACTCTCTCACTCACAGTGCTCTGTACGAAAAGGAGGAAAAACGAGCAGCGGAGGACGACAATAATCAGAAGAACAATTATTTGACTGCGTCGGCGACCAATAGCAGTTTGCTTGGAAGTTTCGAGGAGTCCGTTTTGAACGGACGATTGGAACCCGTGAGCACGGTCGAAGGGTTTACCGCCGACATTGCGGCTAGCGGATCGTTTTTGGCCGACCATTTTACCGTACCTGTCACTGTGGTGTTCTACACGATATCGGACACTGACAAAGTTTCTACGCCTTACCTCGGTCACATCAAACTGGGACCAAACGGTTACAATGTTCCCAAGAAGGGAACGATACAAGTGGTACGATTTTTGTTTGTTATTCACTATTGTTGAAATGAAATTACAGTACGGTATTAAATTTTCAAATTTTGCAGACACTTTTTAATCCTCACCGAACCGTGGTTAAAATGTTCATCGTCAATTATGATCTCACCGAAATGCCAATCAACTGCCAAACGTTTCTACGCCAACGCACCTTTTACATGCCTGTCGGTGCAAACGTTGACGATCCCGATGCCACCAAATGGCTTCGATATTTAATTCATCTCAGGTAACAAGATTCAGAAAATTTAAAAATTTTATATAGAAAAGTAGTAAAAAATTCAAGGATACTCAAAATATTTTTTTACTCCATCTAAATGTAAATAGGTTAGCGACGTCGAAATCCGGTCGCTTATTTCTACACACGGACGTGCGCATAGTGATCTTCCGGAAATCAGAAATGGATGCCGCCATCATATCGGGCAACTTCGAACTACGTGAGTTTACCACGAGTCCTACGAACCCCAAATTTTCCCCTCTTCGGTAATATTCAACTAATTATCCTTTAATTTAATTTAATTTAATTTAATTTATTTAATCGAATTTTTTTTCTATTTTTATTTTTATTTTTAAAACCGAGTTTTCATCGAGTACTGTAAGACTTATATATTTTTTATTTTTTCATTTATTTGAAAAATAAAAAGTGAAATTATGAAAAATAAATAATTATTAACTAAATGTTTGCATAATTGCAACTAGTTAATGACTGTTTTTAGAAATTAAGAGAAAATTATTTGTTTGTTAATTTTTTTATTTTTAAGTTATTTTTATTATTACCATATTTTTTTTATTTATTGTTGAAAGTTGTTTTTGAGGTTATGTTATTGTGAAAACAAAATACAGAAAGGTGGAGAATGGGAAATGCGTTTTCACATGTTTAATGTGTGTCTTGTGCCCCCTGGTGACGAAATTTTGAAGTTGGAAAATTTATTTTTTGTATTCAACATGCTTTAGAGATAAAATTTAACTCTAGGTGGCGTAATAGCTCTATCCAACATTGTTGGATACCTAGTAACGAAATTTGGAAATTGGAAGGTGAAACTTTCAAAAATATTTTTTTTTCTTGCATTAAACAAGCAAATTTTAAAAGCAAATTTTAACGCTAGGTAGGATGTTGATTTGAACCAACATTGTTGGGTAGCTATATTCTGCCACCTGGTGACGAAATTTAAACTTTCTTTTTTTTTTTTTTTGGTTGTTTTAAAAAATATTTTTAACAAATTCAAATGCTAGATGGCGTGATACATTGTTAAAAACACTAGAAAACGACATTTACCTCTACTCTACTTTAATCTGTTATTTTGTAATAATAATCAAGTTGAATGTAGCAAATCAATGTACTTAGGCTTTTACGGTTGAGTTTTCGTTATCGGAAGAAAACAAAAAGTTAGAAAATTGTTTGCTAAAATGTGGTACGTAGTTTGTTGAAAGAATAAATCCTTGTCTGTTGTGATGAAACGATAACCAATTGAAATTTATTCAATTTTTTTTTTTGTTTAAATTTAATTTTTGAATTTGAATTTTGGTTATACGTAGGGCATTGAGTTTTGATTATTCAAGATTATTCTCTATTAAACCTTGTGGATTTTATTTATTATTGATTTATGATAATCCGTTTTGATTAGTCATGAGTTTATGGGACGATTTTGAGGTGAGTCAAGTTGTAATAGGTTTAATATCTGTATAATTATTGATGCGAAAATTCATGTAGCGAAATTATGAATAAATACTATTATAACTATTTATTTCGCTTTGTGTGTGTGCAATTTGACATTTTGGTAAGTAAAAGTAATTTTTTTTTTTTTTTTTTTTTTTGGGTAATTTTTGAGGTTTTGATGTAGTTTTTTGTGCTTTTGGTGGTGAGATATGTGGAATTTGAAGATTTTTTGATGTAAGTAGTTTTTTAGGGTCATTTTTTGTGATTCTTTTTAGAGTTTTTATGAATTTTTTTTTTTTTTTAACTTTTTGTGTGTTTTTGAACCGAAATTTCGTGCTGATGGAAAAAGAAATTGAGGAAAATTAAGGTTTTAAAACTCGAAATATCCCATTTTTACCTTTGAAAATAACATTTTTTGTATTTACAAGATTCAAATTTATGTAAATTTTGCTATAAAAGCAAAATATAAGAAACATTTAAGTCTAAAAATATAAAATTACTAAAATTTATCCTTTAAAAAAAAAAATCATCACTAAATTCAGACATAAAATCCCAAACTCACTAAAATCCATCATCACAAACCTAAAACTCACAAAATAAAAACTAAAATTAAAACTAAAAAAATCTCCCCAAACAAAACCGCTAAATTTCCAAATACCCACAAAAATAACTATTTCCCAGAATTCCCACACACCTCCAACCCATGAAATTAAATTGAAAACACAACTACTTGACTAAGAAAAATAAAAACTTTATTCGCCATCAATTCACACAAACCTACTACAAACCCACATAGCAACAACAAAACCAAAACAACACGCAAACTCCTTATTTCCCACCATCAAAAACACCGGCAGATGTCGCTTCCACGCACAATTCTTCATTTCTTTCATCGCTACATAAACACTCAACAAATCCGGCATCATAAAACAAACATCTCTCAACACCTGATGCATTTCACCTTCGCCTCTCACAACATGATATCCGAACTGATCGGTCAGACCGGTCAGACAGTGAGCAACGCCAACAGTTAAAATGACCAACAACTTGCACGACGTCACTTGCGCTTCCAAATCCATCAAATGCACGACGAAAAAGGTGGAAATAAATTCGGTGAGTGAAAACATGAGTTGATGGATCCATTGATAGTGATAATCGTCGTTCCAGAAGTTAAAAAACATCCACCAACCGTAATAATGCGAATAAAAAGACGAAACGAAAAGAAGCAACATGGAGTGTCGTAATTTGTTATTTAACGCCAAGAAAACAATTTTTCGGATGACTTCGTACACGATAAGTATTGCTGCGACTGTCGTACTCCATATTTTTAGCGAATTTACGGTGATGTTGAAGTAAATGTGTTTGTACTGTGGAATTCCGCTCTCGTAGTTACCTGGTGGTGAAATTTGGTACCATCATCATTTTGTATCTTGTATGTAATGTAAAAAGTAAAAATTTAAATGAATTACTCTTGAAAGTTGAGTCCCAGCAACTACAAGTGCACGTTGATCGGTTTACTTTACGTGTGTATTGACTCCAGAGTGAGTTTACGACGTCGAAATGTAAGTAGGGAATCGCGATGAACATTGCGGTTGCGATACAAACACTCACAGCGGTAGGCAAGTCGAACAATTTGAAAGGTTTTGGCGGTTTTTCATCTCGTTGTGATTTCAAACCGAATTTTGCACCTGGGAAGAGGTCTTTCGAGTGTTTTGCTTCGGTTTTGGTGGTTTGTTTAGTTCGGTTTGCGACATGAGCGTCCCGCCCTGTTTCTTGAGGCATGGTTGTTG
>JAQFZP010001890.1:0-16381 GCA_034695745.1 Geophilus truncorum
CCCTCCATCTTGTCAATCCCCCTACCGGCGGAATGGAAAAATAAAATAAACCAGCGCGGAAATAGTGGCGCCATCTTCAAGCACGAAAACAAATTCAAAAAAATAAAATAAAATAAAATCTAAATTAAATAAACTAAATAAATTTCCCTGAAAAATAAAATAAAAACAAACACACTTTATAATTTCCTAAATATAAAAAATAAACCTCACGTGACTGCAACAATTCTTGCAACAATTCTTACAACATTACAAACAATACTCATCCGCAAGACTTCACGCTCCGAAAGATTATTAAGCACCCGCAGTTCCAAGCTTCTTCCAAGCCTCTTTAGCGCGAAATTCTCTTGGAACACTGCTGCTTTTGGAGTTTTCCTTTTTATGAAGGGCCCAGCCACAACAGTTTCCATTTGAAAAGACAGTAAAACCTTCTGCTGTTGATGTGCGCCGCAGCTGAAGAAACCCAGCCCGATATGCAACACCAAGTAAATCCCATAGTGAGACGATCTTCTGAGCCGCTCTTAAGCCTGGCGAACTGATAACATTCTTCGTAACATTTCTCTGTAATACCTGAAAAATTCCATTAATGTATTTCTCTAAAAGGTAAAAATGCGCATGGCCTCCCAACAGATAAGAAATCATCAAGTGAAATCGCTCATCGCCGGTCTCAACGACTTGCGCCTAAAAGGCTGCTACATGGGCGTCATCTTAGAGTGCCAAGGAGGCGAAATTTCGGCCCACCGAAACGTCCTCTGCGCCAACAGCCCCTACTTCTTCGAGATGTTCAACAGTAACATGACCGAGGCCAACTCCAGCCGCATCGAGTTCAAGGACATTCCGGTCCAGGCCATGGAAGTCTTCGTCCGCTTCCTCTACGGTAACGACATCCCACTAGACATGCACGAGGACGAGGAGATGCTGCAAGAGGTGCTCAAGATCGCACATCTCACTCAGACCTTTCCGCTCTTCAAATATTGCTGGAAAGGTCTGATTGATCCAATTAACACGAGCAACTTCATTAAAATATGGAAACTC
This sequence comes from Geophilus truncorum, assembly GCA_034695745.1. Classification (NCBI taxonomy): domain Eukaryota; kingdom Metazoa; phylum Arthropoda; class Chilopoda; order Geophilomorpha; family Geophilidae; genus Geophilus; species Geophilus truncorum. Next base: position 1,033 of record JAQFZP010001890.1, read on the forward strand.
GCGGTGCAGTATAAGCAGACCAACGACCACAAACGTGTCCTTCAGTTTATAGTTGACAACTTGGTCGACATTTTGGCGGGAGATGCGATCTTGCAACTCAACGTCAAGGAGATAAACGAGTTCGTTTCTTACGCGCTCAAAGCCGTTTCCGGCTCGAACGACTTGGCGAAGTTTATCGTCAAGTGGGGAAAAGATAAACCCAAAGAGCGCATGTCTGAAGTGGTGGGTCTGTTCAAACTGGGGGAATTTAATCTGAGCAATAAGTATATTTTCGATACCCTCACGAAGGACATGTTTGTGAAGAATTCGATTGATTTGAAGGATATCTTCACCAATTACGGCATCGCGAAACTCGGGGGGACTCTACCAACCTCCACTCAGGGGATCCAGATCCACTTCTACTCGCAAGTGGACAGCGATAGCCGCATGCATACCCAGATTTTCTGTCTGAAAGAGATGAAATGGTACGTCAAAGACACCATTCAGCTCCCCGTTGATATCAGCAACCAATGGATCCCACTCATGTCGCCATCTGGCGATCGCTTTTACTTTGCTATTAGCAAAGATAAGAATTTCGTTGCTTACGAGCAGAAGACCGACACTGTTTATTTCGGTCCGAGCACGATGCCGACACTGGGCAATTACATTTGCGGGGAGGTTAATGGGATTTTCATGTATCTGCACACTTTTCCATGCATCATAGTGCAGTTCAACACCGAGATCAAAACTTGGAAACAACTGGCAAATATCGATATCAAGCACCACTACTCTCGCTTGCAGTTCTCCCGAAGCAAAGTCTTCTTTTATTGCTGGCAGAGCAACTCGATTCACAGTTACGACTGTGTTTCCGACAAGTGGTGCTTGAAGACGACCACCAGGAAATTCCTGATCCCGATAATTGCCAAATGTTTCAGCGCTGATTGCAAGAAGCGGCTCTTTTTCATGGACCACTACTTCTGTCAGCTTTTCAGCTATTGCCCAGTGTCGGATACTTGGGAGGTGAAAAAAATTCCCGATTTCAAGGATAAATTGGTTATTTACATGAATTGCTGCCAGCAGTTGATTCTCTTCTGCGAGATCAACAATCCGGCCAATTTTTGGCTTTATTACGTTATGTCTAACGAATGGCAGCAGGTGCAGATCGGCTTTGCGGGCTTTAAGTGGGTGCTGTGTGATATTTGCTTTAAGTAGAAGGCTGGTGAGGAGTTGGAGGTTGGTGAAGTGGAGTGGAGTAGAGTGGAGGGTGGGAAGTTTGGATTTGATGTTTAACGTTGGTGGAGTGTGGGAAGTTTGGATTTGATGTTAAAGGTTGGCGGAGTGTGAGAAGTTTGGATTTGATATTTAAAAAAATGTTTAAAATTATTGATTAGTTCTGATGTTTTGTGTTAAAAATATTGTTTAATGAGTTTGTAAAGTTTGTTCAATAAAGTTGATAGAGTTGAAATGTTTTTTGCTCAGAAAAAATTATTCCCCCTTCATTCATTTTTGCTAACTTTCCCACAAAATAAAACTGACTAATCCTTTCAACTACATTTCACCCCAAAAAAAAATTTTTGGTTCCCCAAATTTTAACTGAATTACCCCCAACTTTTTCATTATAGGTACCACTAAAGCTTTTGTTGTTTTTGTTGGTCTACGACGTTTTCATTTCTGGCCAATTAGGACATTTTTGGCCTCCAAGAGAAGCGAAAATAACTTAACAATTGCAATATCCAAAAGTCAGACAAGTGCAGTTACCTTCTCTTCAATTGTCTCCTTTAAATTTTACATGCCGTAAATATTTTTTGTGATGCAATGTATAAGTCGAACTTTTTCCAGTTGAGAAATTGCAATTGTCGTAAATACTTGTCAATATCAAGACCAGTAGGCGTAATAAAATAATGATTGTTGCTTCCTAATGTTTGAATTATAACCTTTGATCCGCTTCTCTTCCAATTGTTTGGTCATTTGCTCTAAGGAATAAATTGGTGTTGTCGCAAAATGTGCAAAAAATATTTTTATTATATTACTTATCAATTCAGTATTTTTGGGGGTAAGTATGGGCAAAAAAAAAAAAAGTTATTTTGGGGGTAAATGTATTTGGGTAAAAGTAAGTTTCTCTTTGGTTAGGAAAAATAAAGTCAAGTCCTTTTTTGTTTTTGTTTTTGAAATGAGGAATTTGCTATGAATAATACAAGTTATGGCGGTTTTTTATTTCATTCACCTGAAACCTAATCTTGCAAGATTAGTTTCACTTATTCATTTACACCGAATTGGTTGTAAGTGAATAAGTCTTTTATGATTTCATCTTCATGGAAAAGAATTAGGAGTCATGTGAGGTGGTCGGATTCAGGATTGAGCGAATAGTGAATGTGTCAGGAAATGATTATTTGAATTGGTATGCAATAAAACAATAGTTTTAAAGGTATATAAGGAGCCTTAACAACGCTGGGTTTTATGAGTTCGTGAAGTTGCTGTGCAGACATGGGTAAGTTTGGATTCAATTGTTTTGCGTTGTATAGTTAGGCCTATTTCAGTTGCTTTGTTTTTAGCAGATTCTATTGCAAAGATTGCTTTCGTGCTTGTAATTCTGGTTGAATTATCATTGGCTTGCCAATATGGGCAGTTTGGGTTCGATCATACAATGTGCAAATATGCAACAACAGTAAGATTTGTTTTTTTTTTTTTTTTTTTCCTTTTCCATTTTCTTTTCTTTTCTTTCTTTTTATTATTAAAAGCTATGTTTTTGACAGAGCTGTTCCATCATGAAAAGTGGATTTTCCGAAGCTGAAAAGGATGAAATTTTGCGAGCACATAACGAATTGAGACAAAAAGTTGCAAATGGGAAACAAAGAGGTCAGCCTAGAGCCAGCAACATGAGGGAATTAGTAAGTTTTATCTTAAAATGAGAAAGATATTTGTATTTACTAGATTTTTTCATAATTAGGGTTGGAGTGAGGAACTTGCAAAGATAGCCCAAAAATGGGCAGATCAGTGCGTCGTTGGTCACGACACTAATAGAAGAACAAGTCAGTAATAATTATTTAGTTTCCTATAGAAGACTGACTAATATTTTTTCTTTCTGTAGAAACTTTCGACTACGTTGGTCAAAACGTGTACACTTATTGGTCAAGTTCGAGTACGATGAAACCAGCCGTTAAAGATGCGGTGAAGTCATGGTACGATGAAGTTGAGAAACCGGGATTCGACTCGAGTGATATTTCACCGTTTAGATTTAATTATCCCGCTGGCCACTATACTCAGGTACATAACAATTTACAAACAAAACATTTAGTACAATTTTAATTTTTTTTAATTTTAGCTTGTGTGGGCCGAAACCAAAGCAGTTGGATGTGGTTTGGCGATCTATAAAGATGGCAGCATGTATACTCATCATACTGTCTGCAACTACGGACCCGGGTAAGTAAAAGTGGGCAACTTAGCTGCTAAGCACGTATTGCAGAAAAGCAACTTTCAACCAACAATTTTTCTCGATTTCCAGCGGTAACATTGTCAGAGGAGAGATGTACAAAATCGGAACCCCGTGTAGTAAATGCATAAATGGCTGTTCCGACACATACACGGGACTATGTGGCGGCAGCGGAAGTCCAACCAGAGAACCCACCGGAAGTAGCAGTGGAGATAGCAATATTCATGACTCCGATTGCGACAAACACCGCGACTCTGTTGACGACGTTTCAATTTTCGGCCAGAAAGAATTAGCTGAAGAACCGATCGGTAAAGATCGCTACAGAAGCTTTTTCGATGCAATTGACCCGAAAGTGATGTTTAAAAAATTGGTCGGTATGTTTCTTCAACCCGAAGGAAATGACGGTTCTGGGATAGTCATTAAATTGGATCCGAGACCAAAAAGACGTCCGAGACAAGCCGTTTACACTTACAATCTTAATCGTAATGGCAACGGTGATTCGTTTTTGCAAAAAGCTTATGATTTTTTCTTCGGTCCATGCGAAAACGAGAGAAAAGTCAGTGAGCAGTATTAAAACATAAATATTAAATGCTTATTTATTTTGTATTCTTAGTTTTAGTAAATGAACATTTGTTATAGCGGTATAAAACTCATGTATACGTATTTTTTTTACTTTACATCTAAGAAATAAATGATTTACAAAAATAAACTTTATCGTGTTTGATTGTAATATAAAAGTGCGTTATCGTACGTTGATAACAGTTATCAATTGATATAAAAGCACTTGGCTCACCTTTTACGTTCAGCATTTCAATTCAGCTATTAAGAACTTAATACGGTGAACTCACATGTGTACTCTAAGGTAAATGAATCTATACGTTGAAAACAGTAATTAATCGTTGCTAAATGACTTTTAAACGTGATAAATTTTGTGAAAAATGAACGTCAAAGAAAAATGCATTAAGTAAATTCTGAGTTTGTGACGCACTGAAACGCTGCTTGAGAGAATTCCAAGATTAAAATCCTGGATCTGTAGCTGAATAACACTGAAAGCATTGCAAGCGTAGCAGAGACAGCAGACAACTGATGCATTCTACAAAATTCAATGTCTAAAAATAATTTAACAACGGTTAATTAATGACTTAATTTACTAAAATCTAATATGACTATAGTCATTGAGATAACGATTTTTCTCTCACAACACGCCATTTAAGCACCATTTTGTTTACAAGAAAAATAGATAAATCAGAAATAAGATTACGTAAATAAGAAAATAAAAAATAACTTCTAATTTCTATTTTACCAGATAAAGAAAAACCGCCAGAATGATGATAAAATTCCAGTGGCTTCTTATATCAACAGGTGTTCTGTGTGTGTTTTACTTCGCATTCACGATGCTGAGCTTCAACGCAACATCGGGCAAAAAGCATAAAAAAGACATCAACCAATGCGATGGTCAACTGCTGAGAAAACAACTCGCACAGCAGTTGGTCGATATTCAAAAACAGCTACAGAAGGCAGTTGACAAAAATCAGCCACCAGAACTCAACACCATAAATGACTTTGAGGATATTTTACGAAGAGTGGATCCAACTTACACGATCCCGTCCTTCAAAAATGTTAAAAACGACGAGTTACTAGACGTTTGTCCCGAGATTTGGTTCGCAAATGAAAATAAATGGGTGAAGCAGTGCAGAAAAGCAAACCTCGATCGATTACTCACAATTATCCTTCATCCGTCGTCATCTCCCAACTGTGGCACTGATGTAACTCGTGTTTTGAATAACTTGCATCAATTTTACCCTCAAATTCGTGTGGTTCTAGCAAACCGGCATTACGAATGTCGCGTTTCGAGTACAAAACACACAAATTACGAAGAAGTCGGTTTTAGTTCGCGTTTGACCGATGCAAAAGTATTAAATTCACTGATCACGCGATACGTTACCACACCGTACGTCTTCATAGCCAGAGAAACAAATCATTTAAACAAATTTTCACGCTTCGAGCGCCAAATCAGCGTTTTCGGCACTGACCCCAGAGTGAAAATAGTCAGTGGAGCAACTAGAAACGCCACTGGACACTGGAAAGTCGGATGTTACCAATCAGAAATGAGAAATTATGTTTTGGAATACAAAGACGGTTACGATTCATCTGTAAACGAATGCATGTTTTGTGATTACACATCAAGTCCTTTCACAGCCAAAACGGAATTCCTCAAGAAAATCACTTTCGACGAAGATCTCCCGAACTTAGTTGTATTTGAAGACTTCTTTCTCCGAGTCCGCAACACCGGAAACTTCGTCCTCAACTGTCCAGATGTGATGTATTTCTCAAATCCCAGTTTCTCCACCAACAGAGACGATTGGGTGCCAGTTGCATTAAAATGGCAGTTAAATTACGTGATTATCCCCACACCTCGAACAAAACTTCAATTTTCCTGCGACGATATCGCAATTTCCTGCGTTAATTCGGACAAATTAACGAGAACTCACCTCATGCCTCGATGCTGCATAGATGCTTACGTAAAAGCCTTTGAATTTATACAGAAAATGGCCGAAGAGCACAACTTCAAACTAGAATTGGATTCTGGGAGCGTCATGGGTCCGGTAAAAATGCGAGGCGTCATGCCGTGGGATGTGGACGGTGATATTTTTTATTTATCTTCACAACACGACAAAATTGCAGGCCTGAAAAGCGTGTTTACAGAAAATGGATTTAGATTACAAATAATGGAAGATGCTGTTTTCAGTACGAAGCATTTAAAGTGGGGCGGCGGGTACATGGTGTTGTGGACACCAGAGCAAAGCATTGAGTTATACGGTGTTGATTATTTGTCGAATCGTTTATTACCTGTTGAATTTGAGAATATTACTACGAGAACTGAAGTAAACGGTGTTTGGTTGTTTTCACCCGCTAATCCGGGACTTTACGTACGGAATCGGTACGCGGTTGAAACTCTGCAACACGCTCATCATTGGAGACAATCGGGGATAAATTCAAGTTGGTTGTTATACGAGGCGGGAGTTTTTAATACGTGTCCGAAACGTGGTCATCATGCGTGCATAGACCGGTTCACTCCTGATGGGAGTTTGCAATTTAGGATACAAGTGTAAATATAATATATAATACATAATATAATACATGAAAATCACTTTGTAGTTTTGAAATTAAATTTGTTAAAAATGTTCTGTATTTTGTAATGTTGAGAAAATACACTTAAGATTGTGAAAATAAATTTATTTATTTATTCTTCAAACATTGCTCAGTACATCGAATTTATTACCACTTCGAGGAGTAAATTACAGGTCAAGTGAACTAAACTATAGTTTATTATTCAATGTGAATTTACACATCACAAACAGTAATTAATCGTCGCCAAATGATTTTTAAACGTGATAAATTTTGTGTAAAATGAGCGCGAAAAATGAACGTCAAAGAAAAATGCATTACAGTTTGTGAATTCTGAGTTTATGACGCACGGAAACTCAGCTTTAGAAAAGTCCAAGATTAAAATCCTGCATCTGTAGCTAAATAACACTGAAAGCATTGCAAACATTGCAGGTACAGAAGTCTTCGTGACAAAGTAAATCGCATCTCCCGTGATGCATTTTCCTTAACATTAATTTTTCGCGATCGTTTTGTATACAAAATTCAATGTCTAAAAATCATTTAACAACGGTTAATTAATGTTTATGATGTGTAGATTGATTTTTAATAATAAGCCAGTTCGGTTCACTTGACCTTTATAATTAATCAATAAACCTTTAGACATTATTCCAAGATTTTTACTATGGTACTACCAGATGTTTTATTATCTCAAACTCAAACCTCAAGTTCAATGTAAATACCATTTCTTTCTGGGAAAAGGGAGGTACTGAAATTGATTTATAAGGTATTGGTTTTGTATTTAATAAATAATGTAATCAGTTACTAAATTCTTGGTAAAATATTAAACATATTTTAGTAAAAAATAAAAAATTAAAACAGCACTTCTGGTTTGGATTTGATTAGTAATAAATAAATGACAACTAAATTTGAATAGTACAACCAAAGATATGTCAGATGAGTTGCCTGGTCATCTAAGACCACTGTTTTAAAATGCCTAAATGATATGGGCTAGAGTATCAGTTAGAAAACCTAAGTTAAACAAGAAACAAATAAGAAAACACCTTCAGTGAACAGAAGAAGATTACAATTCTGTTACTTTTTTTTGAACAAATCGAAATTCTGCATCTTATTTAGAGACTAAAGTGACCGAGTTTGGAAAAAAAAAACGTACAATCCAAATCAGTTAAGCATCCATTGAGTATCATGATTTAGAGATGCATTTCATTTAAGAAAACTGGGAAGTCAGTTTTCATAGATAAAATGATAAAATGATAGATAAGATTTTGGAAGAAGCATTACTGCCATCTCTCAAAACAATGCATTTAGGTCAAAAGGAGATCTTTATACATGATGGGACACCTGGCCATACTGCTACAGTAAATGTGTTAGCCAGTGGTTTGAACAAAATAAAATTAATGTGTTATGCTATGCTGGCAAGGCAACTCATCTAACATGAACCCAATTGATTGTATTTGGCTCATCACGAAAAAGCATTTGCAACAGTTAAAACCAGCCAATATGATAAACATCAGTTAACATAATTGCTGTCTGGGACACAGCAATAGACATCACAATAGACAAATATTATTATAAGATTACAGCTTCAATGCCCAAGAGAATTGCAACAATAACATGTGCAAAAAAAGATTCTTCAAAATGTTAAGGTACCGTACCGTATTTGATTGTTTTTTGTTTTTTTTAGGTATTTTATCTGTTTTTAATATAAGTTTCCAAACTTACAGTATGTACCAGCAGGCATTGATTTCCCCACTTATGCAACAGAGGGGATACAACAAAATGCCATATTTTATGATTAAATTTCTAAGTTTTATTTAAAACTATTGTATGATTTTGATGCTCTAGGCCAGGGCTTTACAATGTATTTTGTGTATATTCTTGTGATTATTTGTTTATTTGTAATAAAGCTAAAAACAACTTCTTACCAAGCAACTAGAGTTACTGTAGTTTCCAAACATTTGGCTTAGAGTTATACATTACATTACAGTTCATTTATAAACCGAAAGTATCACAACAAATGAGTTGTGACAAAATGTTCAAAAACAGACTGTTAATTCTCAGCCAAGTTAATGATTAGTTTTCGCAGCTAAACCTTGAATACATACATTCCTATGTATGGTTTCGCCGCAATACAAAAGAAAAACAAAATTGAATTTAACCCTTCGAAATCGAAATCGAAGGATCAGCTTTAAATATGTAGTGTACAGCCATGGACAAGAATATCTGCACTTTTTGCCATAGGCATAGACTTCTTCCAAGTGAAGTGCAGATTTTTTGTCCATAGCTGTACAATATCCAATAGCACCGAGCAGAAAGAACTTCCGGTAACCAGAGAACAGTCGTGACGTTTCATACTGATAATATAAATTGGCGCGAATTTCAACTGTGATTTTTTTGTTAGCGATTTTCACTTAATAATGAATCTCACTAATGAGCAAAAAAAAATTTCATATAGGCTAAATTTAATTTTTTTCAAAACTTATTTTTTAATAAAATATAAGACTAGTTAACCGGACAAGAGCTAAAATTAACGAAAATAAAAAGCAACTAAAATATAAATTTGATTCTACAGTAGAGATTGAATACCACTAATGCAAATTGCAAACAGCTGCAACTGCTCACACGAAATGAAACCATAATGATATTTAGGCTGCAGATGAAAAAACTCTAGTTATATGAAACAGGATTATTTAATAAACACTTGTTTTACCTTCTTCATTTTATCTCTTCAAATCAACTCCACTTCTGCATTAATTTGTATTGGATCGACAAACAAATAATGTGTGATTACGTCATCACAGCAAGCAAATGCAAGAGCAATCTTTTCAAGTACAAAACAGGTTCTTTTTTTGACCTTGGTGTAGCCATAGGGCTTTCACTCAGCAATCAGACGCCATTATTAATTCCAAAGCCAGACAACAATCAAAAAAACACGAAGTAAGTTCATTTCTCCATCCAGGACCATAATATTGACCGAACCAATCTTTGTAAACTTGTAAAGAAAAAAGTCTCTCAATTCTGTATTATTTTTTTACTTTTATAAAAATTTCTTTTTCACAGCACTTTGCAACAAATTTTCCGTAAGAAACTACTTCTCACAGAAATTCATCACAAACATGTCACAGAAATTACTAAAAGTCTTTTCATTGATACGTTTTTATTGTAAAACTGCAGACGGGAAAAACGGAAACTGCGTCAACACTACCATGTGCATGGGATTTCCGTAATTACCTCTTTTCGAGGAAACTATAGAGGAAATCAATGGCGTTTTTTCTTTAATCCAGCCAGCGCAAAACGATCTTTTCGTACGTATTTTTTCCCATGAATCTAAAGTAATAAATGGTATCAAATAAAAAAAATTGCCCAAAGAAGTTAAAAATACCGAATCTATTTTAATCTTGACGCCAGGGATGCACCAACTGCAAACACAATGAGAATACGTTATGGTACCCCTAGAACAGCACTTTCCTGCAGTTGGCTTAACTCAATCACAAACTGATGAGTTATGACATTTGTAATTAATTTCATTTACCCATTTTCACTTCCTCTTAATTTAAATAAACCCCGATGATATTCATGTTATTGAGGCCACGGCGCATGCGCAGATTTAAATTCACTTCTCCTTCTAGTCTGACGTTTGTGTTGTGCAAATGTCTAGTCCTAGAAGTCAATCGTATAAATTAGTAACGAAAGAAAGGGATCATAGGTACGTTGTTTTATATCTAATTCAATGAAAAGTATGACGTAATTTACTAAAATCTAATTTTAATGTGTCAGTTTGTCACATTCATTGATTTAACGATTTTTCTCTTACATGCCTTTTGAACACCATTTTGTTTACAAGAGAAATGGTTAAATCAGAAATAGTGAAATAAGATACTAATACATAATTTCTTATTTTTATTTTACCAGATAAAGAAAAACAGCCAGAATGAAGACAAAATTCTACTGGCTTCTCATATCAACAGTAGTGCTGTGTGTATTTTACTTCGCATTCACATCGCTCAGTTTCAACGCAACATCGGGCAAAAAGTATAAAAAAGACATCAACCAATGCGAGAGTCAACTGCTGAGAAAACAACTCGCACAGCAGTTGGTCGATATTCAAAAACAGCTACAGAAGGCAGTTGACAAAAAACAGCCACCAGAACTCAACACCATAAATGACTTTGAGGATATTTTACGAAGAGTGGATCCAACTTACACGATCCCGTCCTTCAAAAATGTTAAAAACGACGAGTTACTAGACGTTTGTCCCGAGATTTGGTTCGCAAATGAAAATAAATGGGTGAAGCAGTGCAGAAAAGCAAACCTCGATCGATTACTCACAATTATCCTTCATCCGTCGTCATCTCCCAACTGTGGCACTGATGTAACTCGTGTTTTGAATAACTTGCATCAATTTTACCCTCAAATTCGTGTGGTTCTAGCAAACCGGCATTACGAATGTCGCGTTTCGAGTACAAAACACACAAATTACGAAGAAGTCGGTTTTAGTTCGCGTTTGACCGATGCAAAAGTATTAAATTCACTGATCACGCGATACGTTACCACACCGTACGTCTTCATAGCCAGAGAAACAAATCATTTAAACAAATTTTCACGCTTCGAGCGCCAAATCAGCGTTTTCGGCACTGACCCCAGAGTGAAAATAGTCAGTGGAGCAACTAGAAACGCCACTGGACACTGGAAAGTCGGATGTTACCAATCAGAAATGAGAAATTATGTTTTGGAATACAAAGACGGTTACGATTCATCTGTAAACGAATGCATGTTTTGTGATTACACATCAAGTCCTTTCACAGCCAAAACGGAATTCCTCAAGAAAATCACTTTCGACGAAGATCTCCCGAACTTAGTTGTATTTGAAGACTTCTTTCTCCGAGTCCGCAACACCGGAAACTTCGTCCTCAACTGTCCAGATGTGATGTATTTCTCAAATCCCAGTTTCTCCACCAACAGAGACGATTGGGTGCCAGTTGCATTAAAATGGCAGTTAAATTACGTGATTATCCCCACACCTCGAACAAAACTTCAATTTTCCTGCGACGATATCGCAATTTCCTGCGTTAATTCGGACAAATTAACGAGAACTCACCTCATGCCTCGATGCTGCATAGATGCTTACGTAAAAGCCTTTGAATTTATACAGAAAATGGCCGAAGAGCACAACTTCAAACTAGAATTGGATTCTGGGAGCGTCATGGGTCCGGTAAAAATGCGAGGCGTCATGCCGTGGGATGTGGACGGTGATCTTGTTTATTTATCTTCACAACACGACAAAATTGCAGGCCTGAAAAGCGTGTTTAGGGAAAATGGATTTAGATTACAAATAATAGAAGATGCTGTTTTCAGTACGAAGCATTTAAAGTGGGGCGGCGGTTACATGATGTTGTGGACACCGGAGCAAAGCATTGAGTTATACGGTATGGATTATTTGTCGGATCGGTTATTACCTGCTGAATTTGAGAATATTACTACGAGAACTGAGATAAACGGTGTTTGGTTGTTTTCACCCGCTAATCCGGGGCTTTTCGTACGGAATCGGTACGCGGTTGAAACTCTGCAACACGCTCATCATTGGAGACAATCGGGGAAAAATTCAAGTTGGTTGTTATACGAGGCGGGAGTTTTCAATACGTGTCCGAAACGTGGTCATCACGCGTGTATTGACCGGTTCACTCCTGATGGGAGTTTGCAATTTAGGATACAAGTGTAAATATACATGTAAATCACTTTGTAGTTATGGACTTAATTTGTTAAAAATGTTCTGTATTTTGTAATGTTGAGAAAATGCACTTACCATTGTAAAAATAAAATTTATTTATTTATTTATTCTTCAAACCTCGCTGAGTACATCAAATTTATTCCCAGTTCGAGGAGCAAATGTATCTTCTTCATCATCTTCACTCATGCTTTCATTCCCGCTTTCACTTGATGAGTGGTCGATAAATTCATTATTTTCATCATCTTCAGTTTCCTGAGCTGATTCTAGTATTTGCTTTATTTCTTCGAGATCACCGTGCGACTGCCAGTAACCTAAATAAAATTTTAAAAAATTCATAATTTAATTCATCAATTACCACTTAAAGGTCAAGTGAACTGAACTGGTTTTACAAATGTGAATCTACACATCACGAACAGTAAACAATCGTCGCCAAAGGTTTTTTGACATGTTAAATTTTGTAAACAAACGATCGCAAAAAAGTAAATATCAAAAGAAAAATGGATTCTGGGAATTCTGAGTGTGTGACGCACGGAAACCATGCTCGAGAGCATTTCGGAACTAAATCCTGAATCAGTCGCTGAGAAACAATTACAGCATTGCGGCAGCGGATTTCGTGACGTCGTAAATCGCGACAGCTCCCATAATCCATTTTCCTTTTGACATTCACTTTTCGCGATCAATTTTACAAATTATAACGTGTCTGAAAATCATTTAGCAACGATTAGTTATTATTTGTAACGAATAAATTCATATTTAATAATAAACAAGTTTTAGTTCACATGACCTTTAAATAAAACGAATACCTTTTTCTTTTGAGTAACCAGGCGGTTTCAGACAAAACCTGATTCTGCCTTCAAGAGCCATTCGTAAAAGATTATTTCCAGCTCTGTTCACATCTCTTCGTGCACCTTTGCTCGTAAAAAACCTTCGCTTCACAGCCCATCCTAAAAAAAATATAAAATTAAATTACAAAGCCTAAATTTCTTTACTTTGTTTTACCGTCGCAAATATCGTATGGTGTCCACTTATTTTCTTGATTCGGATGTTCAATGTGAAGTAGTCGATTAAGCGGGATTCTCTCAGCTAAAAATCTTATCGCTGAATACGGTTCGCGAACCTGCGCTATTGGGAAACTCCCGTTCAAGACTTGGAGAGGTTTGGGAACTTTGGATGGAAAGACTAATCCAGGGCAGTCGCATAATTTGACGGTAGGTGTGATGAAAATGGTTTGAAAATGTTTCGTGTGTCCTGGTGTTCTTGAAACGCTCACGACCTGAAATACAAATTCATTAATTCATTTCGAAATAAATAGATAAATAAATAAATTACTTTTTTTCCCATGATTCCATTGATAAGTGACGATTTTCCAACATTTGGAAATCCCAAACAACCAATTGTAAGTACGCCATTCTTAAATCTTTCGTACGTCTGAATGGTTTCCGATATTTCGTTTACTTTCTGTGGTGATGGAATTTGGGCCTCTGCCTCTGAACTTTCTTGCATTTCCTCTTCGATTTTATTCGCCCATGAAGATAAATCAACTATAAATAAAACAAAAAATTAAATTACCTCATTTTAAGTTACAGAAAATAAATTTATAAAGTTAACCATTGCTTTTCACGATATTTTGGCACACTTTTAACAGTCTCATCGTTGCTTGAGCCGCCATTCGCCAATTTTTCCTTCTTCGTTTCTTTTGCACTTTCTGTTCTTGTGAACCGACATCGCTGTCAGCGCCGGGAAACGAGGTGAAGGTGATGACGTGTAATTCTGGGTAATGTTGCTTAAAGTAATGTTGCCATGCAACGACTACAGATGGTGGTGCTAAGTCGATTTTGTTTAAAACAAGGATAACATCACGATTTAAATCTTTTGTGATGTGATCGTATAAAGCTGGCGAAAACAGCAAAGACTAAAAAAATTAAAAAATGCATTAAAATTACTGAATAATTATTTATCCGTTGTATTTGGCTTACTGGAAATCGAATATCGACTATTATAAGTAACATATCAGCCATTTCGAGGACTCGCCATAATTGTCGCCATGTTTCTAAATTCGTTTCGAAGTAACTTAAATCGTCTATATTAAAATTCTTCTCAATGTTCATTAAGTATTCCTTAAAAAAAAAAATAAAAAAAAAAAATAGTTTAGCGTACTGGTATTCATAAAATTATATTAATACTGCTATTGAAATTTACGGTAAAATATCTATTTTCTGTCGCTTCCAATTGCGCTTTCGACGAACTAAAATTCCACGATGGTCTTTTGGGAATATCGAGAGATGATCCGGGAAGGAAAACATCGTCTATTTCTATTTCAGTGTCGTCCTTTAATTGATTAAGGTAAAATAAACATTAAAATCAAAGATAATTAACATTTGCATCATTTTTAATACTTCATCAGCAAGCACTAAATATCTAAAAGCATCTTTTCTTCTTTTTTCCACTTGTTCTTTGGTGTCCTTAACGAATTGAAGTCGATACCTGTTTTAAAAGATTTAAATAATTTAATTTTAATCATAATTTTCTTTTTAAAAAACAAAACACGTGCCTTTCATTTTTGCTTGTTTTGGATACTAGTCTTAATGAATCTGAGGTAGTGGTGAAAATACTTGATCTGCTTTCACCGCTTGTTGACGGTTCAGATAACAATCTAATTTCACTTTCAGCTGGAAGAAATGTAATTTATGTAATAAAATACGCATTTAAAGCATGAGGATCTTACTTTTTCTTTCCTCGTCTTCACTTGCAACGTGTTTTTTGTCACGCTTTACCTGTAGCTGCACCTTCTTCTTCTTTCCACTAAAAGGAGTTTTCCTACGGCCTTGTGGCATTGAAATTGCTTCGAAATTCCTAAATCACACCTAAATCCTTCTAACCATGCTTTTGCATGCACACTAGCAAACTCAGCTACCTACAGAACAATACCAAGGTTTGGTTAACTGCAACGATATTACATTTTATTTTTTTTTATGTGTGATCATTACATCTAAGATATTAAACAACTATATAAAGTTTACGTTATATTTGATTTTGCGTTTTAAATGACAATATTAGGTTCCGTCCTGTGGCTTGAAGGTATCACG
>JAQFZP010001891.1:0-16376 GCA_034695745.1 Geophilus truncorum
TAATTTACCCATTATTTCTAATTCCTCAATTAAGCCCAATTAATCCTAATTTTAATAAATACTAAAAAATCACCACAAGTGGCGTTACAATTTACTTCGCATGTAGCTTCGCGTCAATGTAAACCAGGCTTAAGTTTTATTGTTGTACCAAAAACATACCCGTATCAAACATCCTGCACGAGATTCGGTAGTGCCCTATAAATAGCGACAGCGCTCACAACACTGCACATGGTGGCGGATATATATTTACCTACTGATTTTGCCAACCCGTGTCAATTAAAAACTGATAATCATGAAGTCACATGTACTAATCTATCAGAACTTGACCTATGCATGCGATATCTTTTAAACTACTTGCATCAAGAACTAGCCTTTCCACTTGCAACAGAAGTAATTTGAGAAAGTTGATAAATTGGCTCAGAAGTATAACCAAATGATAAGACTACACTTACCATTTGGTCACTTTTTCATTTTTTGCTCAGTTAAACCATATATCAACCCTATATCAACCACATATCAACCACATATCAACCACATATATACGTATACACCAGTGGAGAAACATTACTCTCAAACTAAAAAAGAAGAATTGGCGGTAATTTGGGCCTCGTAAGAAAAAGTGTGTACAGCCAATAGACAAATAAAAACTGCACTTTTTGCACTTCTTCAAGTGAAGTGTAGATTTACTCCAATTCCGTGGAACAACCTGAAACAACAGGTTGGCGAAATGCAGGCGCATGCGCTAGCAAAATGCACACGGTATGATGCGAATGCCAAAGTATAGAGAATACGGGACGGGACACATCTTCAGGGCCCGCCTTAGGGGTGTTCAAATGGTGCGGTCGAACAGGGGCCGCCAGTTGTAAGGAGGCCGCCAATTCCAAGGGGACTGTAGCACCAACCTGCAACTAAAGGGGGATGGCAGACATTTTGCAACAATTCAGGAGTAAACTAAAAAAAAGAAGAAAAAAAAAAGGTCCATACTTTCCCAAACATTCAGGGGGGGCCGCTAAATTTCAAATAACCCACTTTCGCCTAGGGCAGGCCTTGCACATCCCGTATTCTCTATACTTTGGCTAACGCTATATGTGCTCTTGATTTTCGCTTCTTGATGCTGGCTCCAGCTAGTGACGTATCGTTAAACTAAATCACGTTAAAAACATTAAAAATACGGTAACCATTAACTCAATTTTACCACTATAAAAACTGTAATGTAAGAAAAAAAATGATGATGATGTGTTTATTTTAATGGGTTTTTAAAAATAAAAAAATTACCATGTTTATCACGGTTTTTGGTGTTGTGGTAATGGTTTCGGCTATTTCCAAAGCCATTACCAAAAATACTAAAATACGACTAAATAAATCCAGTAATACTTTTATTTCTCCAGCATATGCAGCTCTTATTTGTATATAAATAATGTATTTAACTTTACTCCTCATTTCTCACTGTCAATCATTCGTCATTTTACAACAGATGGCATTGAAATCAATAATTCGCCACTATAAAGCTACCGATATGGGTTAAAGCATTTCAGATGTTGCCATAACCTTAAAAATCCACCAACGGATCACTTTAATCTCTTAATGTAACGGCTTTAACTTGTTTCCTTTGATTTACAATAGTTAATAAAATAAATACAGTACATACAAATGCATTCTTCTTTCTCATTTCAACTGACTTTTAAAGCTAATAAACAATTCATAATTTAAATAATGCAAGTTACTTGACAATGCATTCTCCTATTTCTTCAAAATTCATCATCTTGTTCAATAAAATATATCATTCATAGTTAACCCAATGCTTTCCTCAGGGATTTCAACAACACAAAATTTACAAAGTACCGTATAAGTATAATGTACTTTAAGGGGCATTTGGTCAATTTGCAAGACATCTCGAGCTCTATTAAAATATAAAAATAAATAATTCCGGTTATAAGCGAAAGACATGTAATTCAGCTTTAAATTTAGTAATTCTTGAAAACGAAAATACATGGAAGTAATAAATACTCTTCATTAGATAAAAATAAACTCACGCAGCGTAATGATATGTTGATTTCTAGAAGAAGTAAATAAAGTTAAAAGTATGACACTTACCTAACGAGCATTGATTCTCATTGTAAGTTCATCACACCAAGGGTGTGTTTGAAAACTCTAACCGGACTAACGATGGTTATTACGGTTAGAGTTTTCGAACACACCCCATAGTGCTGCTGCCTAGTAACTAAAAATAAAACTACATTTCCTAAGTTTGCAGGTAAATAAATATGTAATAAGGTTAAGATCATGATCTATTGTGTGACATGTATCATAAATTTTGTAATGATTTAGATAACAAAATCCCAGGCACATTCATCACAGCATGACTTTAAGTAGGTATAAGTTAAATCTCTCATACTGTAGTCTACTATAAGAAAAAATCAATTTAGATTTAAATGGCAAATTCCCAGACAGTTATCTGCTAAACAGACAAGATCTTTTTTTGTTTAAAAGATAGAAAAAAAAAAAGAGTACCAGTATACTAAATGAAAATTGCAGTGTCAGTTAGTTGCAAAAGTAAGTGTCACCTAGTGACAGTTAGAACAAACAAACACACAATAAAAGTTTACCATTCTTTTCATATTAAACCAAGGTTAAATAAATGTAAAAAACCAATAAAATGTAAATCTCACCATAAGAAAAGAGGATTTAAAAGTAAAATCTTCTAAGAAGCTTACTTCCTTCAATTGTTTTTGAGCTACTCTTACTCCATCACCTCATCAGGAATCAAGTTTCAGTTGGCACAGTGCAATAAAATCTAAAGGCACAAGGAATACAAAGTTAATTAAAGTGAGACACTAAACATTCAATTATCAATTTCTATGTCAACATTTCAACTAATTCATTTTCTTCTGGTGAAATCTATACTCTTACCAATTCATTACATTTCTCTGGGAATTAACATGAAATGAGTCAAAAGTTAATTTGTATGAATGATGAAAAAATTATGTAATAGTTTTACATTGAAAAGTGCTTTTCTGATAAACTGTAAACTCAATGTTTGTAAAACTGCATGGCTTCAAGTCAGATGCGAGACTATAAATACAGTCAACTCCTTCATATCCGGCCACCCCTCTTATCCGGCCAAAAGTTTCGGCCCCTTTTAATGTCTCTCTACACTAAATACTCCCTCTTATCCGGCCACTTTTTCCAGTCCCGCCCTATGTCCGGATATGAGGACGTTGACTGTATTAGATTTATGAAGTCAGCGCTGTCTAAAATATAGTATTTTTTGACAGTTTAATGCAGAATTAAATTCCTAACACATGATATTTGTTTGTCCAGTGCATTATTTTTAGGCTGCTCAGATGTCTGGAAAATGGCTTCAACTTTAGATATACTTTAAAAACTTTAATTTTAGTTGTTTAGATTTACACTGATGTGCATTCATTCTTACCTGGGTTCTCAGTGCGATGCCATTATTAGGTAGCTCTTGGATGGCTTTACACTCTGAAAACACACTGAATTGATACGTGGTACGCACAAAGAAATAAGAGAATCAATTTGCACCTAACATTCTGTGGCGTACACCTTTTCTGTCTGCTGACGCACACCTCACTGCACATGTAAATCCAAACATCTAAAATTGGCTTCATGTCTGATGTGAGACTAAATATTCGATTTATGAAGTCAACACCGTATAAAATATAGTTGTTTTTTTTTGATGGTTTAATGTAAAATTAGATTTCTAATACATGCTACGTGTTTGTTCATTTCATTATTTCTAGTCATGACTTCAACTTTAGACATTTTAAAAACCTTAATTTTAGGCTATTTAGATTTACAGTATAGGTGGGTTTGTTTATCATTTGCACAAGTGTAAAATCCTGTGTAAAATGACCATTCTTCTCGATCTAAATAAAAAAAAAACACGGCCAAAAAAAGTGTAAATCGTGTTTTAGAATAGTTTTAACGTGATTTACACACTCGAGTGGCATAAAAGCTTGAAACTCACATTTGGTGTTGAAATTGATAATCTCTGATTTGATGTTCTCTCCACGCAGTGTCTTTCGAACAGCTGGATCAATCTTCAAATCATACAGCTCATTGGATTTATCGCATCGAATCATGTATTAGTTTTGAAACATCATGTAAAGGGATTACAGAAAACAATGTCAACAATATAATCTATCAATTTTAAACTGACTTTTTCTGACGATTGCTATAATGCATCCCAAGTTTAATCAAAGATTTCATAACATTTTTCTAAACCTTGTTTTTTACATCATCAAGCAAAATATATCTAATTAACCCTAACATGTTGTTGCAAATGACTTTTCTAATCACCTAATATTTTAGTTACCAACAAGCCAATTTGTATTGATCATGCATTTAAATTTCAACTGTCTCTCGTCAACAAACACGTTAAACGAGTTAACAACCAGACATCAAATCGTGCGAGGAAATTGCTAAAAGAATTTTTCTCCTTTCGATTTTCCTCACATTTCATTGCAAATTCAACGCAAAACGAGGTTTAGTATTCATCAAACACCTTTTCTCCATCACTATACTCCAAGTTGCACTTTTAGTGTCTGTAAATTCAATCGATTTAATCCCCCAAATGCAAATTAAGCTGAAAAAATGGGGGAAGAAAATCAGAACAAAGTCGAGTCTTTTTGTTCCGCTTCCGCCTTAAGACTCAGCACTCCAGTGGACTGTAGAAAAAAATCCTAATCAATGAGATGATATAGACCTCGAGCTAAATTGCTTTTTCGGGTAATGGTCCATCATCAGTAATGACTTGGTAAAATAGCACCTGAGACACCTATTTGAGAGAATATTTTCTTTTGCCATTTAACATTGATGAATCGTGTCAAATACTTATCGCGACTGTTACAAAGTGTAAATAATTGCTCCTTTCGGATTCCGAGTGCTGCAGCAGATTTGAGCTGGAAGAAAGAATTAAGGAGGGGAATCTGTTTTCATTTATTCCTGGTGAATGAAAGTTAAAGATTCCGCTTTTTGTGTGTGATTTTTAGGTTATATATTCGAATCGAAAAGTCAGCTAAGTTACCATAATAAAATATTTTTTTATGCTTTTAAAATAAAGATAAATGTAACAATAAAGCCAATTCCTTCATTTTGTTTTGTTCAGTTTCAACTTTGAAGAAGTTGAAATTATCTTGAATTTTCGCTTCAATCAACTTTAAGGGAAAAAAAGCCAAACAAAATGTAATTACGATCGATTCTATTACCTTTTATTCGTCTTCTCCGATCACATTTCCGTCAAAACATCACTTTTAAATCAATCTTCCACTTAGAATGGCACGAGAAAAATGGCCGACTCACTTCCTTTGATCACATACACAACAGATGACGTCACTTATTTATAATTCATAAGAAATTAATCCTTAAGGCTTTATATATAACGCCAAGACGTCTTCTGTTTCTATCCAACTTCACGCTAACCACATAAACTGCACCAAAACACATCAAACTTTTATCCAGCAACATGACAAATTCATCTGCCAAATGCACCACCAGAGTGCGCTAACAAATCTCGCTCTCACTCATAATTTAATAAAAAAGTAAAAAAAAAACACAAGTCAATAACAACAAACATATACTTTATTATTTATCCATCATTTTTCACAACAAATTACACAACAGTCTCCCCTTTCAACTTCTCCCCAACTTCCACCGCACGAATATTAAACTTTACCCTACTGATGACGTCATTCGAACCCTCAAACTTCTTCCTATCCTCCCAACTACATAACAAAATCCCCTTTATCTCCTCTCTCACCTCATCCGACACGATTAAATACAACATGGGATCAATCAAGGCGAAAATGGCGTGATCGAACGATAAAATAAGCGAAATGGCCGCCGACCATTTAATCTCGTCCCCAATGGCTTCGGTAGCCCAAAAAGTGAGTAATTTCGTGAGAACGTAGATGAAAATGGCGAAAAGCGAGTGCAGGAGACAGGATAACGTTGTGGCAATGTCGACTCGCAGTCGTCTTCGAGGTATTTTGCGGCGTCGCGGTCGAAGAGTGGACGGTGGCGGCGGCGGCGGCAAAGGGTTGACTGGACGAGTCGATGGAGCGTGAAAAACACTAAAGCTGATGCGCGTGTACGAGTAGACGAGCACGAGCGAATGGAGGAAGAATGGAATTCCACTTATGAGTTGTGAAGTTTGTGTGGAATTTGATGAAGTGTGGTGAAGGCAGGCCATTTTTTGCGGCAGGATAGAGAATATGATAAAAGTAGAAATGAGGGTGCACGTGCACGGGAAAGTCATCCAGGCGAAAAGTCTGCGACGTCGCAGTAGGCAGTTTGTTTCTGTAAACAAATGGCGATATGTTTGAGTGTATGTGATATTTATATTTCAACTGCAGATCGATTCGGGCGCGTGAAAACTTCAGAGGTGAGGTGAAGTATAAGGTGCAAGGAAATATAAATAAAACATTCAGGGTATAATGGTGTTTTGTTCTTTGGGTTATACAGGTTTAATGTTTGATTGTGTGTGAAATGAAAGGCTTTAATTGAGTTGTAGCGTTATTTGATTAACGTATAAGGTGTGTGGGTTTGTTTGTGTTGACTTTGTAATCTTTTATTTTGTTTGCGTTGTTCTAGCAAGTTGATGTTGATTTTTTGAATTTTGACAATCAGTTTTTGGTTTTTTGTTTCACTTCTGTCATTCAATGATGTGGCATATTGTTTAAATGGGAAAAAGTATTGTTAGAATATTGTAAAATGCAATTATTTCTACATTGCAATACAGGTCAAATCTCGTTATAACGAACTTTGCGGGGAATGAAATGTGGTTCGTTATAGCAAGGGTTGGTTATATTGAAATTTCGTTATAACGAATTAATTCGATACCGGTACAACGAACATTCATGATAACGATACAGCACAAGATGTGGCATCATTGTTGGTAATACAATAATCAAGGAACAGATATCCGTTTCTTGCAACAATACAGGTAACATTGAGAAATCGTAGCTTCAAAACTTCGAGGCGGTCATTTTCGTCATTTTTATACCGAAATTTTTACATTTTTAACCAGAAATGTTTGGTTTATCGAAAGAAATGTTTATTTCCGGTTAAAAATATTGTTCGGAATAGTGAAAATACGATATATTTTAACATTTTTTTTAACACGGATGGGTATTAGGACAACCAATCAAATCAAAAACAAAAACAAAAAAAATCAGTTTGTTATAGCGGGGTTTGACCAATATTAGAACACTGAAACAATGTTATAAAAAAAAATCTTGACTAGGATTGTTACAACGCATTGAATCAACAATTTAATTATTCCAAATTAGAAAATTGAAATATTTTTAAACATTGCAAAACGATTATCTCACATTGTTGCAACACGTGAAACAATGAAACAATGTTTTTAAAAATCTTTTCTAACATTATTCCATTGTTTTAACTATTAAAACAACTACAAAACATTGCTTTACGTGAAATGCATGCAACAAGTGTCGCACTAAACATTAAAACAATGAATGTCCAAATCAAAACTTACTGCAACAAACGGTCAAATACTTTGAGTAAGCAACGACCGAATGAATCCCGGACGACAAAACGTGGCCCCCGAAATGCACCAAATCGTGGACCAAACAAACAGAGTCCGGCAACCGCGAAGGATATCGCAAAATCGCGTTCGTGTGAATCGACAAACCGACAACTATGACCACCACATTGACCACCGCTTCGCACGACAAAAGTCCGTTGGTCAGCGTCCAAAGTCTTCTGTTTCGCCGGACACTCGCCACCAAAGCCGCGTTGAAGAAAGTTCCGAGGAGAAACGCGGTCAAGACAATGGTGACGTCGACGATTAAAACGAGAGAAGAAAAACCGTAATCGGACGAAGTGTAAATAGTCGCATTGCTCCTGAGTCGCGGCATCGCGTTCAACGCGTGTCTCTGCACTGATGCCGAGTCGGAGACCGGAGTAGAAACCGAACCGGTTAATCCGCGTCACAGGTTGGTTGCCATGGCGACCAGATTAAAAGAAAAAGGCCCAGCTTCATTCTTTTTTTTTTTTTAATTTTTATAAATCTAAAAAAAACTTTTTATTTTATTTTTTTTATATTTTTGTATACCGTACCGTATTTTTTTTTTTTTTTTCAAATGTAAATCAACATTTGATTAGGGAAATTTGGGTTTAGGGTTTGAGGGAAAAAGATCATTAAGTGATTTTAGAAAATTGCAATTTTTTTTTTTTTTTATATTTTGAAAAGTTCGTTTAAATTTGAAGTGTTTTTTTCATGTTTTGCACACGTGTGTAGCCTCTCAATTGCGTTATATGACTCGTTGACCATTTTTTCTTTCCTTTTTTTTCTTTTCACTTTTAGGACCAAATTACAGCTGAAAAAGGAATAAAAGCGCCGCCACGTGCTTCGCCGTGAAACTCATAAAGTTTGCAGTGAAGCGCTCAATGTTATTTTTTTCGGTTTCTTTTAAATACGAACCTTAACAGAATAATGGGTTCGTTAGAGTTAGATTTGATTAACCATTAGATGTAATTTAGTGGTATTGTAAGAAAACAACGAGAACATGGTGTAAGAAACGTCATTTTAGGGTTTTATGATGTTTTTGACGCAGTCGTAAACACAAAGAATAGAAAATTACCCAATGATTAATGAATAATACCTTAGGGTCTAAACGAAGGCGACATCTGGTGAGAGATTGCAAAGCGACCAAGAAATCTTGGTTGGGCAAAGAGGAAAACCTTTGTGTGGCGAGAGGAAAAATCGAGAACGGAAGTGACATTTAAGGTGATCGGCGATTGGAGCTGGGAAACTCACACCGCCCCCTACGGGCCGTCCGGGTAAAGTGACCTTTAGTTAATTATCATAAGGAGAAAAAGTACGAAAAGTGACGGACATTCTGGAGATGAGCGCGTAAAGTGAAGATAAACACTGTCGTATACAGCTGGACTTGAAAACGAATACAAAATGGGGGTAAGTGGATGTTTACAAACGTTAAATTTTATTTTTTTAATTTTGACTTTAAATTTTTTTATTTTAAATTTTCTGAAATTTTTTATGTTGATGTTTTATGATTTTTTGAATCCATGAAGTGTTGGATTTTGTATTTTTTAAAATTGATTTTAATTTTTTTTAATTTTTCAAAATCAAAAAAATTCAATTATGTTAATTTTTTTTGTTGTTGTTGAAATTTTTCTGTTTTTTTCGTGAGTTGTTTTCCAAAAAATAGGCCTAACTACAGTAAATCTCGTTATAAAATGGGTTAATTACGCGAACGTTGACTACATATCATTTATCCCCTATCCAAATTGACGTCCGTTGGTCTCATACAGAGGTTTGACCTCCTTTTACTAAAGTAGGCAGCAGGAAAGGAGAATTTATCCATTTTCTAGAAAACCAAAACACTTTTTTTTTCTCAGAATCACGCAATATTCATTTCACGTATAATGAATGAGTAATAGGAATTTCATTAACCAAATCGACATTTACCCCTTTAATACGTCCTTGAACTACAAAATCATAAATACTCCACTCTTTAAATCCTAATTACACTTTTCTATTACAAATAACGCTTCGAAACTTAAAACCGGAAATTTTTTTTCCGCCACAGGAAAGAAAACTCATTAGAGTTTTAATCTCGTTATCAACACCTTAAAGGATGTTCGTTTTGCGATAATTTGGTTTGAATTAAAACCAACTTAATTTCATGCCGCTCCCGTAAAAATCCACGATCCACGCGATGGGCCCCGTGGGAAATTCAAAACCGAGAATTATAGGATTTGATCGATTTCAAGTAGAATTTCATCCAAACAAACATTATTTTATTATTATTATCATTATTGATAACGCTTAAAACAGAACATCATTTCGTCGTGGTTAATGTGCACGACCGATTGTTATCTAATAATAAGGTCACGGTCGTCACGGTGCGCTGTTTCTGTTTGTTACCTTCGAAATAAAAGATGTAATTTTTAGATGGTCGAAACGATTGTTTTAATTTTTGAATGTGGCGTCGCGTTGTCCTTTTCCTCACACGACAAGTAGAGCGATTCCTTTCCTCTCCTCTTCTCTCGGGTCAAGGAAAAACAAGTTCCGTTATGAAAAGAAGCGTCTGGTTGCCCCGGGCCACTTCCGGGTGATGGAAATTGTGTCCTTTTACATTCCCCCTCTTTCTTCCTTGGCCCGAAGCATAAGTCAAACGACCAATCATCACGGTCAAGGCCACCAGTCTCTTTTTCGTCCAGGTGAAGTCAATCTAACAACACACACACACAACTTTGCTTTTCTTTATTTTCCTTCCTATTCCTAACAACACAAAATAGGTGAGTTTTGCAATGATATTTTTAGTTTTAAGCCTGAAATACTGAATCCGGTTTAGTTTTTGATGATTATCTTTTTATTTTTGAAAGATAATGATAATGATATGTTGAAATAAGGCTTTCCTGCATTTGAAAAGATAAACATGCTATTTGCATGAGAATTAGGCCTAAAGTGTGTATTTTATTTTTTTTTTTTGTTATTTATGGATTATTTCTTTCTCTATTTTTCAGGTGATTATGAAATCTGCTTATTGGTATGTGTCGATGCTGGTGGTTGCTTTTGTGTACGTGTATTTGACGGCCATCCAATACGTGCGCGGGTTCCAAGTGGACTGGAATTATCATAGATACGATGACATGACAAATGTGTTGTTCAATTTAAACCGAGCATACCCCAATCTCACGTCCATCTATTCCATTGGGAAATCAGTCAAAGGTAATGCAAAGCCGGGTGTGAAAATTTTCTAAGTGAATGCTGGGATTTAGTGTTGACTTTCGGCGATTTAACGCTGCTTTGCTTCCACGAAGTATTGATCAGTTTTATTCCTTCCTTCATTTTTATTTTTAGGTTTCATCCAACTTTTATATTGATTGTTTTTTTGTTTTATATTTCTTTATTTCTGTTTCTTGGTGGTGTCTGGTCTGGATATAATCGATGCTGAGCGGTCATGTTTAAGTAACCAACTAAGTTTCCCGGAAGATATTTTACTTCTTTCTACGAAAAAGAAAAAAAAATCATAAATGTTTCCACGTACTCTGATCCAGTATTCATTTTTTTTTGTCGTTTATGTTTCAGATTCCATGTCGTAATGCAGGAAACGACACAATAAGACACTTGTCTTCGGTCTAACGATGTTTATTTATTTTATTTAAATTTTGTAAATTCTGTATTTAAGTCCTTTTTCTTAATAAAGTTTTTTTTTTCGAATCGAAATCTAGAAAAGTGTCCAAACAACTCACCTTTGTGCTTACAAAAGCCTGTTTACTCAATTCTCTCCCAGAGGTGATAAATATTTCAGGGTCGGTCGTTGACCGTGAACGTGATCTATTTCAGTTTCTCCACTTTGACGACAGATGGCTCTAGTTTTTTTTTTTAATTTTTAAATTTTTTTTTTTAATAATTACAGATCGTGATTTATGGGTGATGGTGATTTCGAAATATCCTCATCATCACGTGAAAGGAATGCCGAACGTGAAGTACGTGGCCAATATGCATGGAAATGAGGTATAAATAGAAACATAATTGAAAAATGAAATGCAAATTATTTATCTGATGATGTATAGGCAGTGGGTCGTGAACTCTTGTTGCAATTAGCGGCTTATTTAGTGACAAATTACCCTCAAGATGAATACATAAGACGGTTAATGGACAGCACGCGAATTCATTTAATGCCTTCTATGAATCCAGATGGCTTCGAGGTTTCAACAGAAGGCAATTGTCAAGGAACGTTTGGACGGTGAGATGAATTTTAAACATTTTCTAAATTTGGGATTTTCAGATTTTTGGAATTGTGGGAAAATTATTGCATTTATTTATTTTTTTGTATTCTTCTTAGGGCAAACGCGCGCGGCTTTGATCTGAATCGCAACTTCCCCGATTTGTTCAAAGAAAACCGGAAAGAAGAACAAATTGAAACGAAATCAGTGCGCGATTGGTTATCTAAAATACAATTTGTCCTCTCTGCCAATCTGCATGGGGGCGCCCTCGTAGCCAATTATCCCTACGATAATACTCCCACCTCGTGTAAGTTGCTGATGACTGATGATGGTGGTAGTTGTGGGTCTTTCGAGGGGGGAAAAACAAAAAAAAAAACAAAATGGTCACTTTTTCACACAAAAAAAAAAACACGAAAATCACTTTTTTCAAGAACCACTTTTTTTAAATTTGATTTTAGTTTTGTTTATTTTGCATGGTTTTTTTGTTTTTTTGGCTGTTGGGCTGTTTTCTGTCTATCTATCTGCCATTTTTCTGTCATTCTTGAATTTCTAGGTCCAATTCTCGAGATTTCGATCTAAATCGCAACTTTCCCGATCCTTTCGAATCAAACAACAGAATGCCTCAACCAGAGGCAGTAGCAGTTCAAAAGTGGCTGAAAAACATCCCGTTCACTCTTTCTGCCAGTTTACACGGGGGTGCATTTGTGGTCATTTACCCCTATGATTCTAGACCTCAGCAAAGTAAGTCACCGAAACACTTACAAACATCCAAAAACACTCTTCAACACCTCAACTTTTCACCTATTTCTCTCTTTTCTTTCCTTTCCTACACACAACTGCAAGTACAACGCCCTATATCGCTCAATCGAAGAACTAATAAAAACCTTTTTCTTTAGTATTTACAGCATTTTCATCGAGTCCTTCGCTCACCCCCGATCACGACGTCTTTAAACACTTAGCAGAAGTTTATTCCTTTTCTCACCCAGTTATGTTTCGTGGCGTCCCCTGTCAGCGAAACTCTCAGGTATTTCCTAACGGGACTACTAACGGTGCTGCGTGGTATCCACTAATAGGTATTGTTTAATTACATCTCTTTTGTAATGTAATTATAACGTTCGTTACTTGCGTAGGAGGGATGCAGGATTACAACTACGTGTGGCACGGATGTATGGAAATAACGTTAGAGTTATCGTGTTGTAAATATCCACACGCGGCAGAGTTACCTAGTTATTGGCAAGACAACAAAAAATCACTTTTAGTGTTTCTAGGAGAAGTTCATAGAGGTCGTTGTCATTTTTTGCCTTTAAATGTTCAATTTTGAAAGATGGATTTTATCTAGGTGTTAAAGGGTTTGTGACGGACGAGTTCGGAAACCCGATAGAAAATGCGGAGATGAAAGTAGACGGTCGCGACATCGGCTTTAAAACTACGAAATTAGGTGAATTTTGGAGGATTTTGTTACCAGGCAAATATTTAATGCAGGTAATTATTCATATTTATATATTTTATTATTATTATAAATAAATACTTATAATATAATTTAAATAGGTAGTAGCCGATGGTTTTGATATTGCAAAACATCCCTTCGTGGTAGCGGACCCACAGCCGGTTTGGCTCAACATAACCCTCTTCCGGTCTCCGCCATCCATGTCAGGGACGAGACCGACAGAATTGGATCTAATGAACGCAGGCGCGAGTTCATCTATATTCAGAACGGTAACTACGCCCCCTACTTCCGGTTTCGAGCACGAAGAAGGGGAAGGGAAAGATGAAATGGGACGTGAGGATTATCAAGTGCATGATGATGATGATGATGATGTTGGGTCTGAGAGCAACGAGGATTATCCTCTTGAGAATGAACTCTACCCCACAGTTGCAATGGCAAAGCCAGGGAATGTTGCGAATTGTAAAATTGCTAATTTATTCGTGCTGTTCGTCGCGGCCGCCTTTTCCATGTTTACCTTCGTTTAATGTGTTTATGTGCTGCTGCTTGTGTGTGCAGGGAGAATCGATTTTCAAACATAAATCACACGTTGTCAAATTGTTATTTCTTATTTGTGGATTTAACTTACTAATTGATAGCAACTGACAAAAGAGGATTTTCTTTGTGGTGATTTTATAAATTTATATATAAAAAAAGAGTGTTATTTTACAGGTTACAGTAAATGTTCTGCCATCTAGTGCCAAAATTTGATACTTGACAGTAATAGAAATTACTTGTCACATTGATTTCTAAATTTTATAATTTGACAGTAGAGGTCAGAACCTTTCCTTCAAACATAATTACGTAAAACATGTTGCTAGGTTACCTCATTTTGCAAGTTTGTTGTGTGATTTGTGCATGAAAATTAGCTAACTCGAATTGTTCTGCCCCCTAGTGTCAAAATTTGATACTTGACATTATTAGAAATTACGCAATTTTGATTTCCAAGTTTCAAATTTTGACACCAGGGAGCAGAACGCATCACCAAAACTCATTATTTGTCCCTTATATGTTATCTAACCTAACTATTACTTATTTATTAATTTCATTCGTTGTTTTTTATGTGATAATAATAATTACTGCATGTTATTTCAAGTGTTAACCATTTTCTTTCACTGGTGAACGACATTTCGACTGTTTGTATCATTTAGGTAATCCTAACTCCATTTAACAAACACAACAAACTAACCAATCCGCCATTTTTATTACCACTAATCCTTTCTTATTTATCACAACAGGTAATTGCAATTGCATTACTGGTGTCGGGTAACTCCTTAATAATATAAAAACAATGTAAAAGATATACAGGCTTTACTAAAAGGTGGTGGGTTGCGGTTGAGGCTCCACAAGTGTCAGTTTTTGTAAGTAGCGGCGACGTTTTAAATACAAATGGTAATAATTGTTCTCTTTTAGCCTGAATTCGCGCCTTTGATGGGTCCACCACTTCCACCACCACCGCCACAAAACTCCCCTCATCCTCCGCCGTCACTTTTACGTAACTTCCAAGTGGGTTTTCAGAGAATGTTTGGATGGATGGGTTGAAAAGCCATTTTGTACATTTTTATTGTATTATATTGTATCATAACAAAATTTATACACGTTGATTACTTGGTTTTTAATGTGATTTATTTTGCTTCGGCTGCGATTAAATCGCGGGTGACTTGAAAAGCACCGAGAAGTGATGCGAGTTGGATGTTTTCATGGGTCCCAGATGCCAAGCGATGTCTAAAATTAAATTATGAAATTTAAATTAATAAAATTCATTTTTTTTTTTAAATTAAAAATTCATACTCGATGTGCGCCATTTTGTCTAAAAGTGAAATTCGAATTTTGCTTGGAAAATCGACTGCAAAAAATTGATAAATTGATGTTAATTTATGAATAATGACTACTATAAATATTTTTCTTACTTTTGTGAACGTATAAATGAATTTCAGTGAGAATATCTTGAAGTGCCAATCCTTTAGCGCGTTTCAAGTTTGAAATATCTAAAAAAAAAATCACACAAAAATCAGTTTTTTGTTAAATTTTTAAGTAAATTTCAACTTACTGTTAAACGCAGTTGTAAAATCATCATTTAACATCCAGTTTATGATATTAGTGATGTCGCTTTTCAATGGGTGACCGACACAGGTGTAAACATTCTCCTCGTTCACTTCATCAAACGCCATCGACGAACTCTAAAAATCAAAAAGTCAATTTTTTAAAACACAAAAATATTTTTTTCTTAAACCTGTAAAATATTGAGAGATTTCCTCATATCGCCACTAGCCAGCGTCAAAATCGCATTTTTTCCATCACTGGTGATTTTAACCCTAAAATAAAAAAAAAAATATATAAAAAAAAAAAATGCAAAATTAATTTAAAAAAAATTTATACTTCTCGGCTTGAATGACGTAATCAAGTCTGGGAGACATTTGTTCGAGACTGAGTGGTCCGAAACGAAATCGGGTGCATCGTGATTGCAGTGCGGGGATTATTTTTGTTAGGTAATTGCAAATCAGACAAAACCGAGTATTCTCTGTGAATTTCTCGATAACTGAAATGGAAGTAAGTTTAAAAAATTGAATTTCAGTAATTTATTTCTAATAATACCTCTTCGTAGTGCATTTTGAGCGTCATTGGTCATTGCGTCTGCTTCGTCTAAAATTACCAATTTAAATCCAGATCTGAAAATCGTTCTCGTGCTAGCGAAACTCAATATTTCATTCCGAACGACACCGATTCCACGATCGTCCGATGCATTTAACTCCAAAACTGACGAGTTGAAGTCCTTTGGCGTGTACAATTGCTTAGCGATCGCTAAAATCGTCGATGTTTTGCCCGTTCCCGGTGGTCCGTAGAAAAGTAAATGTGGTAGACGACCTTCTTTGATGAATCGCTTAACTATAAAATTAAAAAATTTAATTTTTTTACTCTTTATTTATATTTTGAGTGACAGAAGTTGACGGTTTACTTGTTTCGAGAATATCTTCGTGCGAGATCAAGTCATCTAAGGTATTTGGGCGATATTTTTCGACCCTAGAATAAATATGAATTATTTTGATTGCTCTGAAACCTCTATTTTTATCGATATTTACCAAGGCAAATTCGTTTTGTTTCCAGCTTGCGGCTCCATGATGAATTTCCGCGCTGAATGAATTTCGAC
>JAQFZP010001892.1:0-16374 GCA_034695745.1 Geophilus truncorum
CTGCCCGCCTACCTCCTCATCTGCTCGGTTCTCGGCGCCTGCGGCCGTTTGTGTTCGTTGCCCCCTCGGACGTGTTGGATAGTGTCAGTGTTGGTGTTGGTCACGCGAACCTTCTCTGCTGAGCACTTGACTCACATAGCCCCTAGACTCAGACCCTATATAGGCTATCTCTGCGGGCTTGTGGGGGTAGGTATAGCGAAGTACGTTGACCAGGCGGTGACCAGACGCTGCAGGACTGCCCTCATGGCTCAGGAGGGCGTAGCTGCTGTGCAGCATGGTGGCAACAGGAGACGGCGAACGTCGTCCACGTCCAAGCCGAGACGCACGTCGTTGCCGACGATGAATCTGCGCAACCACCTGCCGGCCGGTCAGGTAAGGTTACGCTTTTAATCAAAAACGTCTGAAAACAAATGTGACACGAACGGTCTAAAAACATTAAGGTTTCAAAATCTTATCCGACTGGTTTAAAATTTATGTAATGCTACATATAATCTATCTACGATTAATAGAGGTCTGATCTCTGATGTACTGTATGGTCAAATTATTTTCACCTTACACAGTTTTCGAATTCTGCAAACAAGATCGAATCGATCCTTGTACTTAGATATACAATTATGTTTCTTAAAATGTAACAACAAGTCATTATCATATAATACCCTCACTTATAGGTTTAGTATTTATATCGCATAGACTATAGATACATTATTTTAAACCTATAAAGGTTAAAAAATGAACCTTTATCATTAAGAGTCAGAGTGGACAAAAAGTGCGTGGTCTGTCACGTGACATAACAAAGCTCAGTACATTATATTACTACAAAATTGCTGTGAAATTTTTTTAAATGTAGTGTGTTTGTTCCACCAGTCATTTTTTATAGCGTTGACTGCGTGAAAGTCTAATTCCTGAATTATGATTAAGCAAAATAAGGTTAGGAATTATCTTTGATGATTTCATTGATTTTGAAGGATCTGGAGATGTAGGTGGCTATCGGGTTGATTTTCCTTCCGGTTTACTTTTGACTTCCGTTACAGTTTAAAGTGATTTGTTTGTGAATAAATAGAGATTGAGTTTGTGTGGTGGTTTGTTTGCTTGAGTGGTTTGTGCCTGTTACTGGATGCAGTTGTCATGACTACACTGATGCTTTAGCTCGCTTTAGCTAGTGTAGTGAGCAAAACGAGGCTGATGGAAAAAATCATTAATCAATATTGTATTTTTGAAAAGAGGGGTTTTAGGATGTGGAAGGGAATTACCTGAGATTGTTTTGACTTTTTCTTTTAAAGGTGGAAATCGTGTGTGATTTTATTTTGATATTTCAGCTTAAAAGTTAATAATTTTCTCTATAATTTTTCAGTTGTTTAAAGTTTAAATCTTATTTTTATAAAATTAAATGATCTAGTATTTTATTCGATCAATTGGTCACTTTGGGTTTTTTTTTTTTTTTTTTTGTCATTTAAAGTTTTGGCTCATTTTATCATAATTATTTGAATTTTTAAAACGTTGATCACGAAATGGATTTTTATGATTAAAGGTATAATAAAAATGACCTTAAATAATATTTGCAAAAATATAAATGGTCTATGTAATGGTCAAGTATTTTCATTGACTGACCGGTCACTTAAGGCTTTATTTTTCATTTAAATTTTTTTTCATTTTAATAAAAAGTTGACCACAAAATTCATTTTAAATGGTGACAAATATAATAAAAATAGCTTTAAAGTAATCAAAAAAAAAAAAAATTGATCAAATTTTTCACTTCGGCTTTCAATGTTGCACCTAGCACAAAAATCCAATACGAGCTAAATATAGATACGAATCTTATTTCAAAGAAAAATTGAAGACAAAATGCCGTTAACGAGCACTTAATTAACCACTTTCCCTTGGACATGTCGATAAATCAATTAATTTACTGCTTTCTAAATAATTACCTCATTATAATCTTTTTCTTTTTCTTTTTAAAGACCTCTGCATCTTGCCTAGACATGGCCTTGTTAGCCGAAGCTCATGGACTCATCACCGACATGCTCGCCGACTCATCTCTCCCATTGCACGTCGTGAGCGGGTTAAAGGCTTTATCCCACCTTTTATCCCCATCTAACCACTCCTCTACGTCTTCTCCGCGTCCCCGTGTCGGACCGACGGTGGCCTTGTCCGAATCGACAAATTCGGACGGAGAGGAAATTCCGTGCATGGGAGAGAAATTGTGTACATTACCGAAAGTAATGATAAAATATTAACATTTTGTTTATATTTAGACATGTAATCTTTTTGTTGATTTTTTTGATTTTTTATTAGAAATATCAAAAGAGAAACATTCCATTTACACTGCTTCGAAGAATATCAGCCACGACTTGGACGACTACTACTTCAGCAACAGGCATGCCGACGTTGGAAGCGGAGCCAAGTAGGAAAAGAAGTGCCAGCTTTCGTCAAGGGACAGGTAATGATTTTTATAGAAATTCTAGTTTTCTAGGGGAAAAGTGCACGTTCAGCTGTGTGATGGGTTTTTTGGCTCTTATGTGGGTGTGTGTAGATGCCAATTGTTCTTTTGCACTAGTATTCAGTTTTGTTTTTTTTAAAGTAAAGTAAAGGAAAGAAATAAGTAACTAGAAAAAAATTGAAATAAGTAGGATGTCTTAATAGATACTGTAGGTAAGTAGAGATAGAGTTTAAGGTCGCCATCAACTACGATGATGTAAATATAAATATAAAATAACCAGAAGTTAGACTTTGATTCCTATGTTAACTCGCTCGTTAAGTGCCCTGCAAGGTGCTGTAGACTAGTGAGAGAAACAAAAATCCTCGCCTGCACATGGCTGCGCGAAAACACCAATCTCAGCACACAAAAACTCATGTCGCGATTGGCTGAATTTTGTTTTGCCTGGTAACCATGACAATTTGGAAAATGGTTGACTTTTAACAATCAAACTGCGCGTGCTTAAATGTTTTGAGCATGCGCAGTTTGATTGTTAAGTCTGTTTTGCTGCCAATTCTCACTAGTCAACTCCAAACTCAGTCTACTGTTCTGCCGCCTGTGGCGGTAAGTTGCATTTGAATTGGGATCATTTCGACTTAAGGAACAGGCAGACTTCTGGTTATTTATTTACTTCTGGTATCACTAGCTGCATTCAATGTTTTTGTTTTTGCTGTTTTATGCTGTTTTTAGAATATGGTGTAACAGTATACTCTATCCTAAAAATAGCATAAGCAGCAAAAACGAAAAACACTGAACGCAGCTACGGCAATTGATCTAGCTGAGGCTCCCACATGATTTTAACTTAAATTTGATTATATTTTTTTTGGAAAGTTTATAAAGATTTTGTTAAAGATTTTTAAGAATTTGCCAAGCTTTAGGCAAATTTACAGAGATTTCTTCAAATTTATTGGGAATGAAGAAAGAAATTAAACTTATGGTCACTTTGGCCTTACATGACCTGTTGAATGTCAAGTCTATAAACGAACACAAGATTGCAAAATAAAAATACACACCATTAAAATCTTTCACAAATCTTATATGAATTTATTGACGATTTTGAGCATGAGATTCAAGACTTTTAGACAAACTTTTCAGATTTGTGAAGATTTATAAAGATTTACAATATTTATATCGATTTATTGTATATGGATATTTATAGATTTCTTTAGATTTATTGGGATTTACTGAGAATTTTTAACATAAAATTCAAGACTTTCAAATTGTTTTATAACTATGGTATCTAAGATTTAATTGAGACTGACAAACACTTTGAAAAGAAATTAAAATTAAAAAAAAAAAAAATACAAGTTCTACATTAAAAATTAACTCTTTAATTAAAACGTTCATTTTCTACACTTCCAAGATTTCCCAAACCTTTAAACTTCTTAACTACAATTCTTAATGGAAATTTTAAAGACTTTTTAATACCTTTTACCATAAAAAAATTTAAATACCGAATTTTAATAACTTCCATAATGCAAACCAAAATTGATTTTATTCACACAATATCATAAACTTTAATACAAAACCTTTTATGGCGTTACAGATGTTGCTGGCGGTAGTCCGACTTACGGACACTTGTCGCTGTCTCATCAAGCATCAGTTGCCATGGCAGAGCGTTTCCCTGCCAAATCCAGGTCCCTGTCAACAACTTCTTTAATTCCAACTCTAAGTCCTTCTAAGAGGTCTTTAAGAGAGAGAAACACAGTTTGCAGTCTACATCCATTGACTGCCTCTGATATTAGCCGTTTACATAACTTGTCACGTGCCTCTGGGGGTTCATCTCCAAGTGATGTCTCTCCGACAACTGATACTTCACGTGAAGAAGAACTGCCATTTTTACTTTCAAGTGGCGTGCGCCAATCAAATTTCGGGATCGCAGATTTGCAGAAAGTCGCCGCGGATAAGAGAGACTTGAAATTAACTCTTGAGGATGTGCAGTCAAGGTCCGAAGACGGAAAAGTGAGTGTTGGTATTGTAATTTGCTGTTTACTTTAATTTGTTTTGATTCTGATTAAGTGGGGAGAACATCAATTTGTTCTATTAGAAGACGGCACGCGCTTCGATTTGGAGTTTCTACGCACAAAGCCGGAGTGGGATGCGATCCATGTTTGGGATTATCCGGTGTTTGATGCGAGTAGTCATTCGGAAGGTTGTATTTTGAGTCAGGTATTATAATCAAAATACAGTAGACATTGTTTAACATGGACAGTTTTCATGCAGCCTTGTAGCTAAAACAGGCAAGCGGGGCATGTACACAAAATGAGTGGCCATAATACAATTAATCAGTAAAAATTTAATTTAAAATTTACCTTACATTTTTTAAATTTAAGTACTGTATTTGTCAATTTGGAAGCACGCGCTTTTATTTATATCGTGAGTTGTTTTCCCTGTGTTGTCAGTTTCATGGGTGCTTTGATTTTGAGGGTTTTTGTATTATTTTTTGTGTATTTTTTGTAAATCTAAATAAGCGATTTTTTTAATCTGAATTTAGTAAAACTAATTAAAACCAATGTCGCTATTGATTAATTTTACTATTTAAAAGTAGTAAATTGGTCAACTCTTGTTATTTCTGATAAATTTATCGTATAAATTTATCGAAAAAAATGCTGAAATTATAATTTCAGCATTTTTTTCGTCATTTTACATTGTGTCGTTATAAAAACACTAAGAGTGCGCCTCTATTTCGAGGACACTTTTATAATTTTTTTCACTCACAAAACCTGCGCTACTAATTCGACGTGCACTTTTAATTTGAGAAATACAGTATCTCGGAAAATGGGTATCACAAAATTTTTATCTGCCTGGGGCACCAAATAGGAAGCTATGACTGTGTTTTCATGTACCGAGTGATGTCTGGATTATAGGATGTTTATTGTACTACTGTATATTGTTACGTGTAAGTCGAGACTAATTTTGTCATCAAAGAATGGGTGAATGGATGTTGCTTAAGATCGTCAGCAGCTACTTTGGCCATGCACGATCTGTCACATAACATTACAAAACTCAGATTATTATCGTTCGCAGAGACTTTGTTGAAACATAAGCTTATGTTTAATATGGAATTGATATGGTATGTTTAAAATGCATGTCATGCACATGTCAATTTTTGCAAAGTCTGTTTTAGTCGGGAATTTGACTTTTCTGCAAGGCAAGTGCTTGTTGTGAAATGGCCAAACTGAGAGCTTTTGACAGATTTTGTGAAATGATTTGCAATATTTTTAGATGTTATTACCTCAATTTTTAAGTTTTGTTTTTAATTTTAATAGGGTGTGGACTAGACCTTGAATTAGAATTATATTTTTAGCTTGATCTTTTGGAGCAAATCACTTTAGCTGATGTTGTAAAACACATCAATAAAAAAGCAATTTGAAAAATTTTGTGTAGGTTTTATCCTAAGTTTTATTGCCCCAAGAAAAACAATAGTAGTGATGATAAAAACATCTGTTGTTATTCTTGTAAACCAGCATTTCGTATTGCTAGGAATGGCACACAGTATTTTCCTACAACATATAGGAAGTTTTATAGGCAGATCACACCTTATTAATCACAAATGTTGAAGCATAACTTTTCAATTTACTAAGTATTACAACATTATGCCCAATTACTAATAACATATTATTTACAACTATTTTCCATCCTGATGATGAAGAACTTTAGGTTTGATTTTAGTTTTTACCAATTAGATTTCTCATTTTTAACTCCTGTAGCAGTATCTATTATGGAGTATAAAGAGATACTGAAAGTAGGACATTGCAAACAGTTATCATAGATAATGTAACCAAAACCTCTTACAGGAATTTAAAGAACAGAAAAAAATAGTCAGAGCTGTAATTTTACTCTGCACTATTAATTATTTCTTGTAAAAAAATTCCATATTCAAATTATGACGTATTTGTTTTACATCCATTACTATTGGTAAAAATTAATGGTGTCAAAAGTAGCTTTGACTTGCATATAATAATTTTATTTTTCCAAACTACATTAATTTACATTTTACAGCTATGTTATCGAGTCTTCCTGGAAGTTGGTTTATTCGAAACCTTTAAAATCCCGTTATATGAATTCCTCAACTATTTCCGTGCCCTTGAATCTGGTTATAGGGAAAAACCATGTAAGTGCCTACTACGGTCATACGCGACCTGTCGCAAAACAAATAACATCATTTATCTACCATTGTAGATCATAATCGTACTCATGCCACTGACGTGTTGCACGCTGTGTACTATCTCACCTCACAGCCAATTCCGGCTTTCGAACAACTTCCGCCGGACTCGGACCCACCGCTTGTCCCATCTCCTTCACGACAGAATAAATCTCGTAAGTAATATGCATTTTGAGATACTGGCTCCCACGCGCTTTGACTGCTATTTCAAAACAAGAAGGGAGCAAAGCGGTTTCTATCGAGTCGACAGATAGTCACCGTGGTTATTATCAGGGATCAAAGTTTAGTGTTATGGAATTCATTCTGGATAGTTACTCAAAATGAACTAAATTAAACTTCCTTGTGCCTAAGTATTGCTTTGATTACGTAAATAGTCAGTGGTGAATTTGTTTAAAAAGCCAATTTAATGTCATTGTATTATTTTCTTATGGCTCTGTGCCAAGGATAATAAACTGTTCAGTGTTTCTTGAAACCTTGAAGGAAATTAATTCAAAAGTGCTGTAAATGGGTTGAAAGTATAGTGATTTTGATTTAGTTGCTTTTAATTAAATACCTACTGATGATGTAATAGAGTTTTATGTGCTTTTATATGTAAGAAGATACCACTTGTCTTTAGTGACTTTGATTTTTATAACTAGGAAGTGATGTATTTTTTGCATCATTTTTGAGAAAAGTGATTTTTTTTTTCCGAGGTGTGTAAGATTTTAAAAAGAAAAGTTAAAGTGAATTTTTTTTAGTTTGAATGTGATGCTAATGTTATTGCATGCTATTGTTACACATTACCAGCTTTCAGCTGCATCGTTTGAGATTGTATTTGTGGCGCCACCAATAAAAATAAAAACTGATTTTGCCTACACTTTTAGAATTTAACAGATATAAGAAATAATCTGGCAAAGTATTTTTTTTTTTAAATACATTTTTTATCTTTCCTCATGTGTTTGAAGTTTTGACACATATAAGTATTAGAAATTTTAAATTGATCTGGACGAATGAAAAATTTATTTTAATAAAAGATACTTTGCCAGATAATTTTTATGTTTGTTAAATTCTAAAAGTGTACCGTAGCCAAAATCAATTTTTATTTTGTACAAAATAAAAAAATTAAAAAAATGTCTAAGAGTTTGCTAAAACCTGTAGAAAATCCTTGTTTATTTGTTTAGTTTGATTTACAACCGTATAGTGGCGCTACTTAATTATGAAAATTGACGTCAGTTTTATGCAGCTGAAAGCTGGTAATGATTTACAATTATGCAACAATATGCAGTATGGGATGAGAAAAAAGTTAAGTTTAAGGTGACCAGTGATTATTATGGTCACACGCAACCACAAATAAGCCAATTTACAAAGAAACCAATATATAAAATGCAAAGGAAGGAAGAAATAATGCTTAAGATTGCCAGTGGCTATTCTGGACATATGCAATCTGCCACATAACAAAGTTATAAAAACTTAAAGTATAAAAATTCCTAACTAAGATGCAAAGAAAATACATAAGCTAACATACATATGTTAGTCTACTCATCACAAACAATAATTAATCGTTGCCAAATGATTTTTTTTTAGACACGTTAAAATTTGTAAAAACCGATCATGTAAAAATTGAATGTCAAAAGGAAAATGGATTATGGGAAATGTCGCGATTTACGACATCACGTAGTCCGCTGCCCCGCAGGAATTGCCTGCAATGCTTTCACTGTTTTTCCGCGACTGATCCAGGATTTAGTTCTGAAATTCTCTCGAGCAGGGTTTCCGTGCATTGCAACTCAAAATTACCAAAATCCATTTTTCTTTTGACATTCACTGTGCAATTCGTCAAAAAAATCATTTGGCGACGATTAATTACTGTTTGTAATGTGTAGATTGACATTTAATAATAAACCAGTTCTGTTCACTTGACCTTTAAATTTTTACGCATTTGCATCTTTGCAAACAGACATTACACTTGATGCTATGCAGAGCAGTCTATTTATAGCTTAGTTTTAATATCAACATTTCACACTCTTTAAGTTATTCACAAAGTATCAATTTTTAATACATTTTTCTAGATGATTCAATTATACCAGGACTAATAGCTAGACAAAGTTTCAATGCTGAAGATACTTATGGCATCATGGGTGCCAATTTTGCTGCCTTGGAGTTGATGGCTCTGTATGTAGCAGCAGCTATGCATGATTATGATCATCCAGGTAGAACAAATGCCTTTTTGGTCATGACTCATGCACCACAGGTGACTGAATTTACATCACTTTGGATTCTTTTCACACTTCTCAAGTTGCTTCTTTCTATTTTAGGCAATATTATATAATGACAGGTCAGTACTGGAGAACCATCATGCGGCTTCTGCATGGAACTTACTGCTGTCAAAGCCCAGTTACAATTTTCTTGTTCATTTGGATTCGGCCGAGTTCAAAAGGTTTCGTTTTTTGGTCATTGAAGCAATTTTAGCAACAGATCTCAAGCGGCATTTTGAAATTCTAGCTGAATTCAATGCCAAGGTTACTTGATTTTTGTTTTAGATTAAATTCAGTTTTAATTATTATGGGACCCATAAGTTTAAAACTAATAAAGTTTGTATAAATAACAATTCATTTTGTATTAAAAGTATTAATATAGGACTTGATTGATTCAGCAAAGATCGTAATGAATGAGTGGCTGAATGAATGAATGAATCAATGAATGAATGAATGAATGTTGCTTAAGGTCACCGGCGACTGCTTAGATCATACATAACCTGGCACAAGAAATTCAATAACAAAGAAGATGAAATACATAAGCAAAAAGGATAAAAGCTCAAAGATAGGAGGAGAAGGAGGAGAAATGATGCTTAAGGTCACCAGCGGCTACTTTGGTCATATGTAACCTGTTACATGACAAGAATAAGAAAAGTCAAAATTTAAAAATGCTTAAAAATAACCCATAAGCAACAAAACGAAAAACCTTAGACAAATTGACAATGCAAAGATTGGATATCAATCAGTATTTATTACCTGAACCAGTCAAGTCCAATAAAAACTAACTATCTATCCTAACAATTAGTTACTAACACTATTCCAACTAACTGATTAATTCCATTTCTTTCAGGTTAACGACGACGAAGCCCCTGGCATAGATTGGTACAACGAAAGCGACCGGCTTCTCGTGATGGAAATGTGTATAAAACTTGCCGACATTAATGGGCCATGTAAAGAACACAGTTTACACATTCAATGGACCCATAGGATAGCCGACGAGTTTTATGAACAGGTAGTATTAAAGATTTACTGTGCTAAATTTCATTAGTTGCTCCAAGATTAATTTTCCAGGGGGATGAAGAAGCCTCTTTGGGATTAGCCATTTCACCATTTATGGACAGAAATAACCCACAATTAGCCAAACTACAGGAATCGTTCATCACACATTTAGTGGGTCCTCTGTGCAATTCCTATGGTGAATCAGGGTTATTGCCAGGTCATTGGATAGATGATGAAAATAATGATGGTATAAATAGTGGTGATAATTCTATAGCAGTGAATTAATTGTGTGAGATTTGTATATAGAAACACCATCTGGTGATGATGAGTGCAAAGACTCAGAAGAGCAACTTGATCAAACAAGCCAAAAACAATCAAGGAAACAAAAACAGAAGATATTTAGTTATTTAACAAAACATCTTAAAGAAAATCATGATCATTGGGCAGTAGTGCTTAACCAACTTGATGTGAGTGTTAAAAAACATATAAAAAAGACTTAGAGAATCAGAAAAGCGCTAAAGCTCAACTACTTAAGGTGTATATAAGCGTCTCCTTATGCGCACTGAAGCTGCACTCTTTGTTTTCGACGCTAAGGGCATGCGTAAACTTACACATACGGTACTTCAGTGTGCAGAACTGGTCATACATGTGTGCATAAGCATTTAGCAGCCATGGGAAAGAAAGAAAGAAGAAATATTGCTTAAAATCGGCAGCAGCTACTCTGGTCTTACGTGACCTGTCACAAAATAAATAGCAACACCACAAATATTGGAACCTATTCAAATCAACACAACAATTACAGTATAATTCAAAACAACAAATATAACACAAGTGGTAATAGCCAAAACGAGTCACATACTTAAAGTAAAATAAGACTCAACACAAAAATCATATGCAGTTGGTCATTAACTCTTAAGCACTTAGGCATAATTTAGCTCCTTAGCTTTTTCTGATTCCCCCTTTAGTCAACCAATCAGTATATCCACATTTTAACTTCAGATATCTAAAAATTGAGATATTGTAATTTTATATAGAAACACCACACTGTAATACTTTCTACTAATATTGTCCCATATTCAAACAGGATAGTGAACACGAAATTGAAAACTCCGATGATAGTATAACCGACTCTGAGACCGCTCCATCAACAGGAGACATGGAAACAATTCACGAAGAAGATGGTTCCACTCATAAAAACTGTAAGTTGCCAAAACCAAACATGAAAAATAAAGCTAACATTAATTTGTTTCCAGAATAATGTGAAGTTTTAACTATAAGCCACTCCATAGCCACTTTCATTTTATTTTGAGAAAAGTCAAGTTGTAAATACTCCAAACACAAAAAGAGAAATCTTCCAAGTAGTATAAGACTCTGCGACCAAACGTTGACCATTTCAATTGAATGGAATTCCATGGTTTATTTACTAGGTGTTATTTCAAACAAAAATTATACTCTGACAATTCCTAGTATTGTTAAATTACTCGTATAGAAAGGTAACATATCATGTATTGATAAAAATATCCAGACATGACAAATTACTGCTCAAAAATATTAAATATTAAATAATTTGTATGTCATTGGATGTTAACATTTTTGTACGAAAACTGAAAAATGTAGTCTTTTTTTTTTTGTTTTACAAATATAAAGAATTGATACCAAATGGTGCTTCAATAGAAGAAGTTCTACTTAATTCTGACCTTGATCAGAAGAGAATTAACTCAAGTGTTAATTGACAAAAAATAATAAATATTAAATTTTTTGAAGGTCAACTACTATTCTTTAATATATCAAAGAATTGGAGAAATTGAAATTAAGCGATTTTTAGATAATTATGGGTAAAAATGATAAATGCTTGTTTTTATCCATAAAACAGAAAAATAACAAAAATTGCAGCATTAGAGTTGATAAATTGCATTTTCTGACTTTGCTATATTAAAAACTTAATTTGGCAAAATGAGACGTAATATGAAGACATTACTATAGGTTTTATTTTTTTAAAGCACTTATGTAACAACTGAATCACATATGGTACTGAATGTT
The DNA here is from genome assembly GCA_034695745.1 of Geophilus truncorum. Classification (NCBI taxonomy): domain Eukaryota; kingdom Metazoa; phylum Arthropoda; class Chilopoda; order Geophilomorpha; family Geophilidae; genus Geophilus; species Geophilus truncorum. The sequence goes on from JAQFZP010001892.1 coordinate 11,909, forward strand.
GAATTTAAATTTTGTTTTTACAGAATTCTTCTGAATTGCGTGATTTTATAAAATTGCTTTCTACCCCATAGAGAGAGGGAAATGGAGTTTAAGGTCGTCAGTGACTACTGTGGTCAAAAATGACCTGTCACGAAGCATTTAAAAAAAAAAAACCGTACTAACGTACTTTATATTCTCACACCTCGTACGACTGGCTAAGTTTGATGGAGATTTTTAAATATATCACCAGGAGCAAATTTTACTGAATAAATTTGTAGAAAATGAGAAGTGGAATTTAAGGAGGAAGAGGAGGAAAAGGTGAAAAATGTTTAAAGTCGTCAGTGGCTACTACCGTGGCTATCCGTGACTTGTCAGGTGACAGATTAAACTGATCTCAAGTCTTAAATCAACACAAAACTTTTACAAAAACACACAATTAAACTTTTTCACAAATCTCACTACACACAATATCAATATTTTTCTCAGACACATTATATTTACCTCAATACTAATTTAATCAACACACATTATATAGTGGAATTCACGAGTAATGAACTCGGTTATAACAACATTTATATTTTTCTTCACCTTACTCAACCAATGCTAAAATAATCTAGGTATAACGACAATCGGTTATAACTACATTTTTTGAGCAGTTTCTTAAATGTCGTTAATACTCGCGGATTCCACTGTATTTATTAATTTTATTTACTTCTCACACTGATTTCATCCCAATATTTATTAATCAAATGCTTGATTTTAAGGTCACCAACAACTACTGTGGTCATTCACTACCTGTCACAAAACAAAGATAATACCACAAATAATAAAGCTTACATAAATTATTGCAAAGACCAGGTTAAAACCATTTAGTTTAAATTACTGGTAAAGAGAAAATTAACCTTGTGCTTGTGAGTAAAATTCTGTTATTTTTATTAGAAAGATTCTAATGAAATTTTTTAAAGCGTTTTCTCATAATTGTCTCAGTTTAAATTGTTGCAAAAACCTAAATATTTCGTCCAAGCTTGATTAACTAAGTCATAAACAAATGCTCAATTTTTGAATGACTGCCAAGCAAAACTAAAACAAATTTTATCCTGTAAACAAGATTCTTGAAAGACAGACTGAATTATTAAAAAGTTGTTATTAACACGTATTCATACACTCATACACTTTAAATGGTAAAATAAATATAAAAATTAAAATTAACTATTATTTTTGGAAATTTAAAATTAAATATGAGAATGATTTCAGGATGATGTGTACTAAACATTACTGTTGTAATTAATTCATGATATTTTTTTATACACTTAGGTAGAAACATTAAGTATAAATGAGAGTTATTCATTTTCTTGTGTTAAATTCAATTGAAAAAAGTAATTAATACTTTTAAAAATGAATTAAACATCAAAGCAAATGGAAATATTTAAATTGAGGGAGATGGATTATTATTAAAGTTGCAACGAGTTGCCATAGCAACTTGTCTTTGGAGATCACCAACAAAACAAAACCACAGAAGAAAATGACAATAATTTTACAGGTGGATAATGAAAATAAAACCAGAAGATAAAATTTATCAAGTTCCAAGCAATCTACTGGTTTCAATTGTAAATTTCAATTTGTAAATAGAACCCGGAGAAATGCTACATATTCAAAAATAAATCATGCCATGAAATTATTTTAGATAAAAATACATAAATTATCATTTTGTAGGGAAAATATTTATGAACTGTGTAATACAGTTCTATAAAGTGCAAACATGTGAAAAATATTATTTGTTAAACAACTTAAAAAATTGCATGATATTGGTTTTAGATTAATTACACTACCTATAATGAGATTTTTATTATAAAATATATTTATAGCAATTTGTTCTTGAAAACAACAGGTTTTAATTTTCTTGTTTTTCACGTCTATATAGATTATTTTTAATACATACTTGAGTGTTTACCAAAATTCCAAGGTTTTATTCTAAATAGAAATATTATTAAGATTTCGTTGCCAAATAACCAACAAAAAAACAAAAGTTTTAAATGAGAAACATTGTTGTAACACACAATATTCGAAAAAAATATTTTAAGTTAAATGGGAAAGAAGTAAAGCTTAAGGTTGCCACTGACTACCAGTGGTAGGGTTCAAGGACTATAAATGATGCACAAAACAAATGCAAATTTCCACAGCAATCATAATTCAAGATAAGTAGCAACTCGAACACAAAACAAACCAAATCTCGCGTCGATCAACTACGGTACTAAATAAAGCAGTTCCTTTTCATTTCTAAATCCGATTACACGTCTCTTTATTTCATCTTCGATCGATCGACCCAAAACCAACTTCTGGGTGCTTTTGGGGCACTCAGACTCAGACCAGACTCAAGACCGGACAGACGAGGAGGAAAGGAATGTCAGAGGTAAGACAGGCCCACAGAAACCTAATAATTTTTTTCTAATTATTCCAAATATTTCCAAGAAAATAAAAACTACAATTTTTTTAATTTTTCCGAAACTTAAATACCGGTACCTCTTCAACAGTTCAACTAAAATAATCCGTAATAATATTCTTCTTGGCTTGCACCTCCAGCACTGCATCCATAAAATCCTCATGCATAATCTTTCAATGCACTCATCCCTGCCTCAACACACACGGCCTTACTCTGCGCCCCATTAAAATCATCTGTCGATTTGACCAACTCATCAAAATTCACATCTGGACACACATTCATCTTCCTCGAATGAATTTGCATAATCCTTGCCCTCTCAGACCTCAACAACGCTGGATCCAAAACGTCAACACGATTCGTAGCTGCGATCACCTTCGTTAGAACTAAACTCGTCTAACAACTCCATTATTGTTCTCTGCACCTCCCTTTCCCCGGCCTTGTCACTATCATAATGTTTCGTATTACCAATAGCGTCCAATTCGTCGATGAAAATGATGGTTGGAGCCTTCTCTTTCGTGAGGGCAAAAGCGTCATGTACCAATTTATCGCCATCTCCAGTGTACATTTGCACCGATTGGGGACCAGCGAGTCTGTGGGCGGCGAGCATGGTCTTGCCGGTACCAGGAGGTCCGTACATCAAGACACCTTTCGGGGGACGAATTCCGAGATTCACGAATTTCTCATGACTAATGGCAAAATTAATGTAAACTTGATGTCGTTTAAATGCCAAAAAATATATATATATATTTCCTTAAATAAAAATCTTTATTAATGATTTGAAAGAGGAATGTTTGGGCTATATTTTAAACTTTATTTTGTGATTTAAGATGCTCCCGTTAAAGCGCTACGACGTTTCAAAAAGTGTTCCAAAAATTGAACACTTCCCATTGGATTACATAGCGGCTCGTTTTTCAATGGAAGCGAAGCACACCCAAACTACGCCACCGACTACAAGCGCACTCTGGTGGCTACGCAGACAAGGATTTTCCCAATCACAACTAATGAAAAACATCGTCGAGAAAATGAATTTATTGCAATTTTTCGTCAACTGCGGCTAAAACTAATGTCTTCTGATGATTTCATCGTTAAAATGATTAAATCGTCGTAGTTTTATCAGAAATTCCAGACAAAAGCAACGAGATGGGAAATTTGGAAGTGGTAATCTAGGATACGAAACAAAACAAACGAGCAACAAAAGCAAGCGGCGCTAACTAGTGTCAGAATTTGGAAACAAATTGTTGGAACTTAGAAGTAGGTAACAAAACGATGATGTGGAAATAACTTTCAAAAAAATCATTTTCACGTATAAAATTGTTTTTATTACCTTTGAAAAATGTTGTTTCGCCCTTCTCACTCTGTTACAATTGGCAGCCGCAATTCGCAAGGAATAAATGATGGTCAAGTGCATTATTTCCATTCCTAAATAGCGTTTCGATTTTTTCCACTTTAAGTAAGAATAATATAAGTCCGGCTCCATCTTTGGCAAAATTGTCAAACAACTGCTGAACCTACAGTATATTAAAAACATTTTTTTCTTATTCATAAAGTGAAATCTAGATTTAATTTCGGAAATTACCATTTTTTGAAATGTGCCCAGTAGGGCTCATGCGCAGTGGCAGTCGAAATAACCAGTGCCGGATTAACCAATAGGCTGCTTAGGCACCAGCCTATGTATTTTAGGGGCCCCGTAATAGAAAAAAAAATTAATTAATGCCAAAAAACGAAAACTTTACATTAAAGACTCAGGACGTCAGGACTCTATAGAGAAGATACTATCATTTGGAAGAGATTTCAGTGCAACTTATGTGCATTTAATGTACAGTAGTAATGGTCATCTCCATCTAGCGAGATAATTTGCGAGAGGGGCCCTCAGATTTCAACTGCCTAGGAGCCTCCACATAGGGTTGCCAACCGTCCTGCATTTGGCGGGACTGTCCCTCATTTAAATCTTGTGTCCTGCGTCCTGCCAAATTTAGTAATTTCTCCAAAATGTCCCGATTTTGGAGACTGCGATGCAGTTGAGCTATTTTTTAAATTTGCCACTATA
>JAQFZP010001893.1:0-16367 GCA_034695745.1 Geophilus truncorum
AATGACGTCACACAGCGCGATCTGGTTACAGAACACGACAATCGAAGCGTCAGGATACATGAGCACCCGTAATGGCGAGAGAGAAGTTGTGAACGGTAAGTGAGTGTGGCCCTTGTTTTTATCGCTTTTTCTTTAAATCCGCACTGTTAAAACGTGATTAGGGGTTTGGAAATGGGGTGAAACAATTTGTTCTTCACTTTGGTGGCGATTTAAAGACGTGGTAAGGGTTTTTCGATTTAAAAATGGGGTTTCTAGAGCGGCATTGCCGAGTTCCGCTTACTGCAGACAAGCGCATCGACACGGAGTGGAAGAAAAGACACTTTGGTGTTTTGAATTGAGAAAAGCGAAAAATGTCGCGAGTTTTTCTCTTTTTATTTGAGAGAAAGTAAAGAAAGGACTTTTTTCCTCGGTTTTTGCCAGGTTTTAGGGGTTTTTGAGCAGAGTTTTTGCTCGTTTTCGAACGAAAATGACGGCTCCATGCGCGCAGATTCGTTTCACGTTTTCGGTGGGAGAAAAGGGGAAAAAATTTGAAAGTGAAACAATGGGAATGTATTGTTGGTTGAGGTTTTGTTGGAGTTGGGTAGAGGTAAAAGGTGGTTTTATTGTGTGTGGTTAAAAAGGGGTTTGGGTTTTTTTTTCAGGTTTTTTCCAAGTGGGATGGAAAGTGGGTATTTTTGGTGTTGTTTGTGACGTAATCGACTCGTGCGTCTTTGGGAATTGGATTTTGGAATTGGAAAAGTGAATGTTGAGTTGTGTAACTTTGGTTTAGGCTTAAGTGGGGTTTTTTGGGGCTTTGATGTTGTTGTGTTGTGTTGTTGTGTGGGTGAGGGTGAGGGTGAGGGGAGAGGTAAAAGGTGGGGCGGAAATGAGTTTTTAGTTGTTTTGACTTTTTAAACCGGAAGTTTAGGGAAATCGGATTAAAATGTGGGAATTTGGGGAATTGGAACTTCTAATGGATTTTTGAGGGGTTTTAAAGTGGTGTGGGGTTTAAAAATTTTAAAGTAGGGGTATTGTTTAATTTGAATAATAGATGAAAGTGAGGTTTTTGTGATTGGATATGATGTAACAAAAGTTGAAAGTTAAAAATAAGGAATTAGGAAATTACATTTTTTTTTTTTTAGTGTTTTTTGAGGCCGAACTAAAAATTCAAAATGGCGGCTATTGGAAAAACCTGAAAATATCAACTTCGCTTATCTTGAAATAGTTAAAATCGTTAAAAATCGAAACTATTTTATGATTAGTCGAGTTTAGAGATTTTTTTCGGATAACGAAATAAAATTTCAAAATGGCGGACATTGATAAATCACAACATAATAAGAGAAATGTTTTTGTGACGTTAAAAGTTAAAACCCATTAAAAAAAATCAGAAATTTTTATTATTTTTCTTTTTTGATAGAATATTTAAAAATTCAAAATGACGGACATTAATAAATCACAAAATAATTTTTAAAAAATGTTTTTGTTTTTTTACGAAGTTAAAAGTTAAAAATCATAAAAAAAAAATATAAAATATTTACTTTTTGATGAAAAATTTAAAAACTTAAAAAAATCAAAATACCCAACACAAACAAATTACAAAATAATAATAATAATAACAACAAAATATATTGTTCACCATATCTAAAAACTTTAAAACTCGAAAAAACACAAATTTCAAAATCAAAAAGCCCCGATTCTGAAAACAAAAAAAAATCCCAACTTTTTATCACTTAACACGTAAAACTGATAAAATTCCATGAAATTTCTCATTCTCTTAGCCGCACCGTCCTTCAATGGCTCTCACAGCAAACGGAAAGCATCTCGACGGAAGCAAACCGGTCGCCATGGCAACGGCCAATAGCGTGTTCACAACGAGTCGAAGTCCGTGCAAAACACCCGTCCTGGTGAGCGGTGCTGGAACCACGAAACGCACTACGGGAGAAGGAACCGGGTGCCAACAGACCATCATAAATACTTTGCCGGCCGCTACAGTCATCCCCAAGATAAGCAACATGATTAATTTGACCATTACGAACGGAGAGATCGTTAGGCCAAGCACGGCACTCGCCATGCAGACGTCGCCCGTCACGCCCGTTATAACTACCGGTAGACTTTTATTGTTTTTTCGTTTTTAAAATTTATCAATGGGTTTTGAGGCGGGAGAGTTGGTTAAAGATGGGTTGGAGGGGTTTTTAGAATAGAAAGTGGGGGTTTTTTTTTTAAAGGAAATTAAAAAATTGGTTTAAAAGAATTAGTTTCGATTTATTTATTTTTTTATTTTTTTATTTTTTATTTTATTTTTTATTTTTTTATTATTATTTATTTTTTTTTTTTGGAGTGGGATTTTGAGGTTTTAGTGGTTGTGGTGTTTAAAAATTGAGTTTAAAGGGTTTTTAAAAAATGAAATAAAACAAAAATTTAATATCAATTTTTTTTTTTTTGGGGTTTTTTTAAAGATTTTTTTGATTTTGAGATTTTAGTAGTGCAGGTTTGTTTAAATGTTTTTGAGGATTTTATATATATTTTTAGAGGAAAAAAGTTTTTAATTTTTGCAAAAAATTGAATTTTTTAGAATTAAAATTTGGTTTTAAAATTTTTTAAAGTTTGTGTTAAACAAACCATTAGCAAACGCATTAAAAAGTAAAAACTAAATTTTAAAATAAATTAAAAACTTCAAAAACTTAAATTCACTTTTTTAGGTCTAAAACATTTTTAAAGTTAAAAATAAATTATTTTTAAGTTTGTGAAATGTTTTATTAAAAAAAAAAAAAATTAAAAAGGAAACACTTATTTTACTGTTAAAGAGCATTTAAAAGTAAAAACCATATTAAAAATTATTACAAAACAAAAAACAAATTTTTGGAAAAATTTTTTCCTGTTTTTTATTACTTTAAAAAAAAATATATAAATCGTCTTTTAACGGTTTTATTGATTTAAAACTTTAAAATTCACGGGGAGGAGTAAGGAACAGCCAACGACTGGTCGGGAGTCAGGAGTGGGCGGACGGGGAAAAAAACAAAACAGTTTTTAGAAAGCTTTTTAGAAGAAGAAAAAAAAAAGCAATTTTTAGAAAAATATATTGATTAATTTTCACGCTTTTACGATTTTTTTAACGATTAATTAAGGGGAAAAAAATGTTATTTGTTTTGCCGCAGTTCGGAAAGACTCGAAGATAATGCCGCACGTGATAGGGATATCGCCGATTTCAGCCTTGCAACAAGTTGCCGCAGTTCCAATGGTTGGACAGACGTCCAAAATGGTCGTATCATCTTCTGCTAACATTAAAGAGGTAATATTTCCATTTTTAACAACAACTTTAAACTTAAATTCTAACTTTTCCAACATTTTAGAAGTGAACATTTTTAAGCCTTTTTTTTTTTTTTAATTTTTGTGCGTGGTTTCAATTTATGAAGGAAACTGCCTCTAGATGCCGTTTATCCGGATGTAGATTACACTATTAAAGGGTTGGGGAAAGTTGTTGAATTATAAATTACTTGATACAGGATTTTAATTGGATTTTTGTCTTTTAAGATTAAAGTTTAAAATTAATTGGTAACTTTGACGAGAGATGTTCATTTTAATTTGTTTAAAGTGTTTTGAAGTGTTTAAATTTCATTTTTGACTTAGAAAAACTTTTTACTCGAAAAGTTAAGTTTTTCAAGTGAATTACTATACTTTTTCGTGAAATTTGTAGTTTTCTGCATTTTCTCGTTACAAGTTGAAAATTTCTAATAAACAATAAGAAAATCGGGAAGTAAATAAAGGTAGAAGTAGGACACAAGTGTTAAACAGTGTGAAATTTTACAAAACGCAATTATTTATTAGTGGGTACTAAAAAGCTTATGTTTGCACACTCCCTAGTGAGAAAATCTAATACTATAAAATTTACCCCAGGGGGTCGAATAAACTGAAATGCCATTGACAGGATTCATGGGAATTGTAAAGATTTTTTTTAAGTTTTTATGAAGATTTTTGTAAAGATTTGCTAAAAATGTTTAGTGATTTTTGAGATTTGCAAAGATTTATAGAGATTTGATGGTTTTTTTTTTTAATGGATTTTTTAAGATATTTTTTGCCAAAAAATTCGTAGAGATTTATAAAGATTCATAGAGATTTATAAAGAGATTTGTAGAGAGATTTTTTTGGCTTGTCAACGAGATTTTCGTGAATATCGACATAACAAATTGCATAAAAATTACGTATAATTACAAACTCGCTCAACAGAAAATAGTTACATCTTTTGTCTCTAGCTGGCAACATTTTGCATGGTTCTAAATAACACGATTATCACTTTCAGTAAATGTGAATGTCATACTTCTATCTTCATTAAAAACAATTATACTAAAACTTCAAAATCTTTATTAGGGAGTTAGGAAAAACTTGGAACCAAGCTACAAACTTGCAAACATACGAACCAAAAACTTTGTTCATTTCTAAGTTGGTGACTTGATGCATTCAAGAGTGTCAAACAGGTTACAGACAAGATTAACAAACTTTCAAACTTACATATTAAGTTTTCGCTAACTTTTTATTACTATATCATAAAACCCAAACACAACTTTACCAAACAACTTTCTTTTCACAGATGCCACTGCAGACCAAACTGGTAAAAAAAGACCCCGACTTCACATCACTGGTCACAACCACCTCAACGACCAAACCCTCAACAATGTCAACTCAACCAACGGTCTACGTGGTCACGGCACCCATCATGTCATCTTCCTTCGTCTCGTCTTCGGCAAACACCATCACGATCCCCACCGTCTCGGCAATTCCGAAAATGACCACAATACCCCTGGGACTCCAGACCCAAACAACAAAACCCAACGAGAACGCTTCGTCGAACCAAGACCCCAACAGTTCGGAGTTCGACCCGATCCGGGCCCTCGAGTGGAAGGACGGGATCGCCACGCTGCCCGGAAGTAACCTCATGTTTCGGCTGAGCGAGTTTGGTACGCTGGAAGTGGTCAGCGAAAGCGAGTTGAAACTTAATAAGAAAAGCAGTAACAGTAATCATAAGAGTAGTGTTAAGAGTAACGATAGTAATAATAATAACTGCGCGGGACGAGCGTTGGCTGGGAGTAATGGGAGTACCGCTACTAAATGTGCAGTTGTCGACGGGAGCAACGGCGGGGACGTGAAGATATCGTTGTCGCCGGCCATCATCACGCAGATTGTCACGCAGTCGAAGGTCAACCCGGACACCAAGACGATATTGGTTGCGAGCAATAATTCAGGTTAGTGGAATGGAATTATAAAGGTGGATTGCATTTGTGCTTAACTTGACAAGAAATTAAGGTGCATTGTGAGATACAGCCAACTCTCTTATATCCGGCCACCCCTTTTATCCGGACAAAAGTTCCAAACCGTTTCAATGTAGCACTATACTAATTTACTCTCTTTTATCCGGCCATCTCCTATATCCGGCCACTTTTGTCGAACTTCGCCTATGTCCGGATATAAGAGAGTTGACTGTATTAGGAGAGGTACTCTAGTTCATCATGAACTGTCAATTTCTTTTGTAATCACCCTGTATTTTTGAGGAAAATATAGTTTTTTTTTTTTTTTTGGGGGGGGGGGGTGGGGGGGGGGGGGTGAAGAAATCCAGTGAAATTGGATAGGAAATAATAAATTATCGATAAGATTGAAACTCACAAGGAGAGCTTTCCTACTTACGAGTAATGAAATCGGCCCAAATTGATACTGAATTATATTATTCCCTAAAAATATTTTGACAGTGCTCAATACAATGAGAGTTAATTGAATTTAAAGTTTAAATTGTAATCAGTTCTTATACAACCTTTATTACTGCTTAAGCTGCCTAAAACAAAATGGACTCACCCAAACTCAAGTAAATGAGTGTGACTTTTATCACTACCTTAATAATGCAAACTTTGAATGTAATTATCTGTCATTAGGGAGTTAGCCAAGACTTGGGACCAAGCTACAAACTTGCAAACATACGAACCAAATGCTTTGCTCATTTGTAAGTTGGTAGCTTGATATCTTCAATTCTGTCAAACAGTTTGCAGACAAGAAGTTGTAAGAAACATTCGAGTTACAAACAAGAAACATCCGACGTGACAGAAAACGGTGGCTCAACAAATCAAAACAATCGAAGTTGATGCACACTGCGCATGCACAATAAAAGTTGGCTGTTTGTTCGTAAGTTGGAGCAGGAATTTTTCCCAGTTTTTCCGGAAGTGACCAAGTTAATTTGGAAAAAATTAGTAATTTTGTAACTTGGTATGGCAATATATCAAGTTTTCGCTAACTCTATTATATTAAGCACTGCCAAAAATAATTTTAGAAAATAATATAATTTAGTATTAGTATAATTGTTTTCTATCAATTTGGGGCGATTTCAATATCCTTAAGTCGGGAGGTTCTTAATATAAGTCGAAGTTTTTTAATTCAAAACTGTAGTCTCATTCAAAAAGTCGAGTGATGTGTTAAAAAGTTTGTTGTCTTAAAATCGAGTTTGCTGATTGGTTGAACACAGCAGTAAAACGGAAGTGACGTCACAAACACTGTTTTAACACTTGACACGCGACATTTTGAATGCGACTTGTGAGAATTTAGTTCGACTAATAGCAAGGAACTGCACTAGATAATGGTACGAGGTATGGTACGATAATATCGATATCACGATATTTATTTGACGATATTTTTTTCGATATTTACAAAAAACAATATATTGCCGATGCGATGTTTAGGATTGCGATTATGATAATGCAATATTTAAAATGGCAGACAATCCCAGAGAAAAAAAAATGTGAAGACAAATGAAAATACAAGAAATCAACGAACCCATCTTTAAAAACACCATTCAAAGAATTTTAAAGAAATTGATTCGAATAAATATTAATCATTGCCGCATATCAAAACTACTTTGACATGTGTTTAACTTTAAGGATCGTAAAATATTGCCATCTGCTACAGTAGGTAATACACTTGAATCCAACATTTTAAGCAAGTTATTGCTTTTACAATTCATGGATTGGCAGTTGTAAATTGGATAATGTTGTGCGCATTCAAATTTTAACCATTTTTTTTTAAATGAAAAAGTTAGTGACTTTTTTTAATTGAGGGCAATTATTGATTTTAATTTTTAAATAATTAAAATTTTTTTGTTTTGACCAAAAAGAAATTTCGATTTGTATTGTTTTATACTTTATCAGTATCGGTACAAGTAAAACTTTTTTAGATTCACTAAGTAGACTTACTTATAACTTACAGGTATAGCCATTCGCACATACACTTAACTTATAAGTTATACTGTACTACGGTACCTAATATAAGTTAAGCGTATGCAAAAAAAATTGGCAAACTTCTCATTATTACCTGAAACATGTGAATTTATATTGATTTTATTGCCTGTGTAACATCAAAGTTACAAACAGGTGTTTGTCACTTTTTATGGCTATACAGGTCGACTTCGTTATAACGAACTTCAAGGAACCGAAAAATTAGTTCGTTATAACAAAAATTTGTTATATCGACTTTGAAATAGTTTTTTATAACGAGGAATTCGTTGTAAGCGAGTTCATTATAACGAGGTTCGAGCTGAATTACACATTTATTTGTAAGGAAATTGTAAGATCTGGTAAAGTTAAACAATGTAACTCTTTTTGACAACTGGAAAACTAGATCTTCTGATTTAAATGGTCAACTTTATTTAATTCAATGAGAAAACATAAAACTACAAGCCATAAAAATTCTCAAAAACTTTGAAACTATGTTAACACTAATCATTTGCAATGACAGATTTATAAATTGAAAATTTAGAATTGTTGGCAACAAATTTGCTGGTAACAATGCTGTAACAATGTTGCATTCGTGTCAATACAGCAAAGTTGCAATGAAATTTGAATGTACGAGTTCAAAGATTGGTGAGATGCCATTAATCTTTAAATCAGCAGTCAATTAAATGCAAATTCTTTTTAACGTATTTCTTTTACACAATACATACTTGTGTTAAATTTAATTAACTTTTTATAGGCACCAGAACAAAATTACCGTACGCAGTTCAGAATAAACTCGAAGAAGTAACGTGTTGTCAAATGTGTGGCTGTTATGGACTTGTTGTGGATTTTCTACAAGATGGAAGGTTTTGCGGCAACGCGTAAGTTTTTTATCATTTATTTATCTATACAAAATAAATAAAAATAAATAAATAATATACGAATAATTTTATTTTCCCAGATGTGCTAATAAGAAAGAGAAGGAAAGTGAAAAGCAGAAGAAAGTCGTCAAGAGGAAATTCGAAGATGGGAAGGAAGATGGCGGACCCGATGTAAGAAATTGAAAAATTATTAAAGGTTAAGGGAACTGAAATGGTTTATTATTAAATGTGAATCTACACATCACAAACAGTAATTAATCGTCACCAAATGGTTTATTGACTCGTTAAATTTTGTATAAAAAAAATGGTGAATGTCAAAAGTAAAAATGGATTATGGAAATTCTTGGTTTGTGACGCACAGAAATTCTGATTGAGAGAATTTCGGAACTAAATCCTGGATCAGTCGTTGAAAAACAGCGAAAGCATTGCGGGCAATTCCTACTACAGGGGCAGCAGACTTCGTGCCGTCACAAATCGCGGCAACTCCCATAATTCATTTTCTTTTTACCATTCACTTTTCGCGATCAGTTTTTACAAATTTTAACGTGTCTGAAAATCATTTGGCGACAATTAATTATTGTTTGTGATGAGTACTGTAGATTCATATTTAATAATAAACTAGTTTTAGTTCACATGATTTTTAAAGGCGAATTGCACCAATGAAAGTTAAAGTTAACTGGAGTTTAACGAATGTTAAAAGTATTGTTACATTCGGTTTAAATTTCAGTTTTTGTGCATTAACATTGATTTGTTTTTTCCCACCCACCATTTGAATAGTGGGTGGAATTACGCAGTGTTTTGTGACATTTAACTGTAAAGATGGATTGGGTTGGCGAAGAGCCAAAATGTGGTTTACGTCAAGTTTTAAGTTGATTAATTTTTAATTTGTGTAATTTTATAATGATTTGTGAGGAAATGCAGATTAATAGCTGTGAAAGTTGTAATTTACGAAATTGATGTTTTTTTTTAAATATTTTTTTACATGCAGTTGAAGAAGATTAAGGATAATGTGAATGGGAGTAAAGGAAAGGATAGAGATGAGGATTTGAAAGCGTCATTGTCATTAGGTATGGTGAAAGAAAGAATTGTGAAATTTAAAATGAAATTATTTTAATTTTTTTTGTGTTTTTGTTTGAATTATAGCGAAGAAAGTGAAAGGGTTCTCATGGCTGAACTATTTAATTCAGGAAAAATCAATTGCCGCACCGATCAAACTGTTCAAAAATGTAAAAATTTAAATATTTTTTTTTTAATAGAAGTTTTAGAGTCTAAATTAACTTTTTTGAGGATAGTTAAAATTTGTCTAGTACAGTAGTGCACTACTACTTAAAGATATGCAGTATATTCACAAAGATTTGCAACGATTTTTATAAAATTTTTATAAAATTTTAAAGATTTTTAACAAAGTTTTTTTATCATCAAATTTGTAATTTTTATTTTATTTTATTTTATTTTATTCATTTAGCGATTTCCCACGAACCCGAAAAACGGCTTCCGCCCCGGGATGAAACTCGAAGGCATCGACCCGAAGCACCCATCCATGTTTTGCGTGCTGAGCGTGGCCGAAGTTCGCGGTTTCCGAATGCGACTTCACTTTGACGGATATTCCGAGTGTTACGACTTCTACGCGAACGCCGACTCAATAGAAATTTTTCCTGTCGGTTGGTGCGAGAAAATGGGCCACAAACTACACTTGCCCAAAGGGGTCACTTCTTCTAATTTCACCTGGCCCAGTTATCTGAAACTGGCCAAGGCTCAAGCTGTTCCCAAACATCTGTTCTCAGTCAAACAGAAAAATGTAAGAAATTCCGCTGCTATTTTTGACCACTAGATGGCGTCACGGTGTAATAGAGAAATCTGAGAGAAAAGTTGAAGGGGAAAGTCGGACGAAATTTTTGGGATTTGTGAAGATTTGTAGAAATTATTTTAAAGATTTGCAAAGATACCGGTATATAGAGATTTTTTTTTTTTTTTGGGTTATAATGGATTTTTCGGGATTTTTGAAGGATGTTTGTTTATAGATTTGAGATTTGCATAGGTTTTTAGAGAGTTTTTTTAACTCGTCGATGAGATTTGTAAAGATTTTACACATTTTTCAAGATTTATAGAGATTTTCGAGATTTTTTCGAGATTTATGGAGGATTTTTGACGAAAGATTTTTTAAGATTTGCAAAGATTTTTTGAGATTTTTTCTAACCCGTCGACGAGATTTGCTAACTTGTACGACACTTTGGAGCAAAGCAAAGTACTCCCATTCCCATCAAATTCTACGTACATTGAATTGTATCGCCATCTAGTGGTCAAAAATAGGAGTAAACTCAAGAGTTTAAAACTCCTTTAAAAAAAAATCCGTAATTTTCTAAATTTTTACTTTTCCAGAGTATTACGCCACACGGTTTCCGCATCGGAATGAAACTCGAAGCCGTCGACAAGAAAAACACGGCTTTGGTGTGCGTCGCCACAGTCACCGATGTAATGGAGTCAAGATTTCTCGTGCACTTCGACGGCTGGGATGACATTTACGATTATTGGGCCGACCCAAATTCGCCATACATTCATCCCGTTGGATGGTGTCAAGAAAACGGTCACATTTTAACACCACCTAACAGTAAAGGCTTATTTTGTTTATTGTGGGCATTGAGGAATCTGCGATTTACTAACGTCAGTTGTTGTTGTTTCAGATTACAGAGATCCTGAAAATTTTACATGGGAGTCATATCTGATTGAAACAAAGTCTCAAGTAGTGCCTGGACGAGCGTTCAAACAGGTTTGTGTTTTATTTTGTTTTATCACTAGATGGCAGTAAACTTAGTACAACAATTTACCACCTCAAACAGCAGAGTCTTTACCAACCAAGTCAACTAACAAAATTCGTTTATCTTAATTTTATTTTAAATTTTAGCATCTACCACACGGTTTTAAACCTGGAATGAAGTTGGAAGTGGTCGACAAACGCAATCCTGCGTTGATCCGAGTGTCAACCATCGTCGACGTCAACTCGCATCAGGTCAAAATACAGTTCGACGGTTGGTCCGAAGCATATGGCTACTGGGTCGACGACGATTCGCCCGACATCCACCCGTCCGGATGGTGCGCCAAAACGGGTCATTGCCTCGAGCCCCCGATCACTCCCACAGACTTGGTCGTCGTTTCCGGTCAAGGGTGTCCGACACCCGGATGTAAAGGAAGAGGCCATATTAAAGGACCAAAATACATTACTCATCACAGGTTGTTTGTTTTTTGGGAAATTGTTACTGTATGTAAATTTTATATGTAAATTTAATATATATTTTTTTTAGTGCATTTGGTTGTCCATACTCGCCTGTTAATTTGAACAAAGAAACGGCTCTGCAGGACAGAATTGGTGGTTACAAAGACGTGAGTCAGTACGAAGTGAAGAAGATTTCAGTGGTCGATCCATCAGTGCCAGCTGCAGGGTAAAGTTAGAAGCTTAATTTAGATTTGCAGAATTGTCAGGTTTTAGTTTGTTTAGTTTTTATTTTAAGAAACAAAATTAGGTAAAAAATATTAAATACCTAGTAACTAAAATGTTAATGCACTTTTTATGCTCATTTTTGATGAATATCAGTAGATATAAATAAAGATAGAAGTGTGACGCTCGTTGATTTTGTGATAAATTTCACAAAACTCACCAAATCGCTTCGCCAATTTTAGGTACTAAAAAAAACTCATTTTTACACTTCCTAGTGAGAAAATTCAAAGTTACGAACTTCGAATTTACGTCATCTAAAATTTTGGTCAAAAAATCCTCTAAAAATTCCTGAAAAACCCCATAAAAAATCTTTATGAATCTTTAAAAAAATCTGTAAATTGTTAATAAAATCTTCACAAATCTTTAAAAAAAATTTTCTCAACTCTCACAAATCTCGTGACACCATTTGAGTTTGTCCGATTCCCCATATAATTCATTTTGTATTATGTCAGCTAATTTGCATAAAAATGTTTTAATTAAACACTTTTGCGATTACTTAGTGGGAGGAAAAAAAACCACACATTTAAGTGACATTGTTTTTATTTTTAGTAAGTGTCATACCTCTACCTTTATTTACTTTTTTTTTTGTTTTAAAAATTGGGAGATTTTCTAAATTAATTTCAAATTTAATTATTTTTACCCTGATAATGCCATTCTACCAACAGGAAGTGAATCAGTTAAATGATAATCTTATCTGATTTCTGATTAAATAAAAAACAAGTAAATTGAAAACATTTAAAAATTTTCCCGATTTAAAATGAATCAAATCGGTCATCGTAGGTAAAATTCTGCATTTCTAAATGTCATGCTCTGCAATAATAAAATGTAAAATTATTTACATTTATTAATGTATTTTTTTTTTATTTATTCAAATCATACAGAAAATGTCCTACACCTGGTTGTGATGGTACCGGACACGTTACCGGTAAATATACAATGCATCATCGCTTGTCTGGATGTCCATTGGCCGAAAAAAACATCCAGAAAATGGATGGCACCTCTAGACCTGGAAGAGGAAGGAGAAAGTATAATTTATATAAATTCTAAAATATTTTTTTCAATATTAATTTTTATTTTTATTTAAAAAAAAAAAAACAGACTTAAGCCTGATGACAGTGATTCAAACAAGTCTCAAGTCAAATTTGAAAGTAAGTGAAAAAATGAGAAATTCTTTACTAAAAGTCCTCGCGTCACGAGAAGTCTCGCGGAGTTATGCCAACTCTCACTAGGCGGCAAACAGAAACGGGGATAACCCAGACCATAGACCTATATTATTGGTCTATGGTCTGGGTTTTCCCTGTTTCAGTTTGCCGCCTAGTGAGAGTTGGCGTAACTCTGCGAGACTTCTCGTGACGCGAGGAAAGTACATTAGTTGCCATTCACTATGCACACAACTGAACTGGAATCAGAAAAATTTCCAGCGCTAACTTAATCTTACATGAAATGATTGTTATAAAGGGTTTGGTAAGGCTTACAAACGAAACGACTGTTTATGCTCTTTTCCAGTTCAGTTGTGCTATCATGTTTTCCTAACTTTGGCTCGTTCGATTCAAACTCGATTTTTTTTTTTTTTTTTTTTTTTAGATTCCGAAAGTGAAAACTCAACGGTTTCGAATTCTGATTTGCAAACTTCAGTGCATCAGTCTGTGTTTCTGCCTCCGCTTGTACCTCAACAGCGTGAAATGCCACTTTGCTGGGAAGAACACGCTAAATTGATTCCCTCGCTCGAGAAAATTCAAGCGAGCGACGTTGCTGCTTGGAATATCTCGCAAGTAAATGAATTTGTCCGATCTCTTCCCGGGTGCGAAGATCACGCCAAAGTTTTCCAAGATGAGGTATTTAGATTTTTTATTTTTTATTTTTTTTTTATTTTTTATTTTTTTAAATTAAATTATTTTTTTTGTCTTTTGCAGCAAATTGACGGTGAAGCGTTTCTCTTGCTCAATCAAACTGATATTGTCAAGTTGATGAATGTCAAATTGGGTCCAGCTTTGAAAATATACAACAGTATTCTTGTTTTCAGAAAAACTATCTCAAGTTGAAATTAAAATTTGTCAAAATTGGAATTTTTTTATCTGGTTTTATTTTTTAAGAAAATGTTTACTTAAATGTTTGGAATTTCAACTATGAAAAAAAAAAAAAAATCTAGAAAATCAGTAATTAAAAATGAAGATATCTTTCACACATTTCTATAAGTTTTATAGAAAAATTGGAAAAAATATAATTTTTATATATATATAAATTATATATAAAATTTCTTCATTTTTTAATTACTGATCTTTTATGACTTTTTGCAAATTCAAGGAATACAATATATTGAATTATGAAATACTTGAAAAGGAAAAATGCTGAATTTTAGTTAAATTTATTAAATTTTTGGCATTTTTTTTACATTTTAATTATAAAATTTTTTGCTCATGTTAGAAACACAATAATATAACTTAGTGCTCAAAAATATAATTTTTCTCATTTGTACTTTACACTTTTTCTAGTCTACAGCATAATACCTTGCACTTATTGTAGTTAATTTATACTTAGTTTATATTTTATTTTATTGAGAAAAATATATGAAAATATGAATATTTTTGCTGAATCATTTAATATTCAATAACAACAGTCAGACTGATTATATTAATCAAATATGGTATATATTTAAGACTGAAAAAATAATAAACAATTACAAACTTTTTTCCCCTCTTTCTGTTTGTTTGAGAATATAAAATACTTTAATAATGTAATAATTTTAATAATTATATTATTTTGCTAATTGAATTTAATTTTTGTTGTAAATAACAGTCGAAATACAAAATGTACATATACTTTTCAAAAAAATGTATTTCTTTTATTTATTTTATTTCTGAGTTCAAAATACAATAAAATACATTTGAAAGTAATATTTATGAGTTTTATTTAGAAAACACTTAAATTTCTGTCAATTTTGCCATTGAATTGAATGCTTCAATCTGATTGGTTCGTTTGAATTTCAGGTCTTACGCCATTGGTTGAGGGGTGATGACGACATTCATCTTCCTGGATACAAACTCGAGTTCCGTCAACACGGGCAAAACATACCACTCAGCACGAAGCAACAGCTAAACATATCTGACTGCGAATTTAAGTTTGTGGTTTTAGTTTAGAAACATTTGGTTTAAATCTTTGGTCACGTAAACGCAAAGGTAAGTTATTCTTTATTTAGTTATTTTAGAATTTTTTAAGTGATGGAAAATCGTGAAAAATTGTGGGAAAAGAGATTTTTACCTCTCTAAATACATGAATTTCCACTAATATTCAACAATATTTAATTTAAACAATATTTATCCATGAAATTATTGTTATTTAAGAGTTATTTTATTGATAAGTGTCATCTAGTGTTGAAATTTAAAAACAAATTGCGAATTTGCGAAAAACTCAAATTTTTATCAAAATCAAAATGTTTAGAAAATTAATTATATAAAATTATTTATATGAAATTCTATTTATATATTTAACCAATAATTAAATTTCTTATCCAAAATACAAAATATAAATTAATCAATCAATCAAAAATAAATTTATAACACTCCACTTCAACAACACAAACAAAAAACAGATAAAAGAAATAAAACACTATGGAAACTGGAAATATTGAAGCCTAAATGATAAATTATCCAAACACAAACACAAACAAAAAATTGATAAAACATGTGCAATCTGTTCTTTTGTCTGTTGCGTTCTTCTTGTGTCCTATATCCAGATTTATTGATTTTCCTTTCCTTGTTTCACAGAAATAGCAGCAATAAAGTGAATGGTATGTTGACCTGTACCGAAAGAAGATTTCAATTACATTGATTGAATGAAGAAAAGGATCTTCAATTTGGTAATATGTCGGATCCAAAGATGAATCGGTACATACAACTTGACCAACTCGGTGACGGCACCTATGGGAGTGTAGTTCTTGGACAGAGAGTGGACACTGGAGAACGAGTTGCTATTAAAAGGTGATTTTTGGGGTTAAAGGTTAAAGGGGTTGTAGTCACTTTTGTGATTTATGTTGTTGATATTGATCATATGGGAATATGAATACGATGTTAAACTCAGAGATGGATTTATGTATATACAGTGGAACTCGCTAGTAAACCCCATTATAACGTCAAAAAACATCAAAAAAGTTTGGTTTTTATATACAGTCAACGCTCTCAAATCCGGACATAGGGCGGGACTTGGAAGTGGCCGGAGAAGGGAACTGGCCGAGGATGAGAGAGTATTTAATAAATTCCACATTCATTTTTAATTTTCACGACATATTCGATACATTGCAAATACTGTATGCGATATAAACGATGTACTGTATGATAAATTGTAGTATTGTACTGCGTAGTGGCAGATTGGGTTCGCTTCTGGCACTCATTAATGGTTGATCAATAATGTAGGGTGAGATATGACAATAGTCATAAAAGTTGGCTCGGGTATAGTGGTTATGACTTATGGTTGACCGGTTATGATTGAAATTATGGATTGTGTGCAAGATCAGTTTAGGTGTAGATGATTAATTGCAGTGAAAATTTTTCTAGAAAAATGCTAAAAAAAAATAATTTTCTTAGAATTTCTTTTTGGAAGATATTGTGGATAAATCAATTGATTTTTGTGCAAACAAAACAAAGTGATATAACAGATGGCATCACTTCCGCATCTGTTATATAATAATGGGCTAAGTTGCCCAGGTAAAAAAGTTCTGCAGAAGTCTGCAGACTATGCAGACTTTAGTCTGCAGAACGTCTGCAGAATTATCTG
>JAQFZP010001894.1:0-16361 GCA_034695745.1 Geophilus truncorum
AAAACAGTTTTCAAACAATTTTTAAATATTAATAAAAACAATAAAATTATTTTAAATAATTTTATCTGAACTTGAGTGATTATTTAATCTATATGATCTTAACCCGGATCTTGGATCAGTGCATCAGATACAAAAATACAGATTATGGGCCCCCAGCAGTTCAAACGATAAACCAGAACAAGAATAACTTAAAAATAATAAAAGTTGGGCTTCATTAGATCCCGTGCAATACTCGATCTACCTATAACAATTTAAAAAATTACCAAAAAAATATACACTAATTTCTATTATAAAAAATAAAAAACTTAAAATAAATACCACATGCTTAAATTTCTCTTCTCAAAAATTACAAATAAAACATTAACCATTAAAAATAACCAACTCCCATGAACTTGATTACATAAGCACCAAACGTAAAAAAAAAAAGTCACATTTATTAATTAACTAAGGTGAAAAAAGAAGTAAGAAATAATTAAAAAAATTTGCTCTGGTCGTAATTCGTTGACTGACCGCTTGTGAGGGCTCCACAATCGGCATTCAGCTGCTCGACTCGTCGTCGTCACTCCTCTCCTCTCCTCTACTCTCCTCTCCTTCCTTTCTCCATGCGTGACCGTGATTATTAACTGACTGCTAGGGATAGTCCGATCCCTTTCAAATACAAATCGTCTACGTGTGAAATAACAGTAATCGGTGTTCGGATCAACTCAAGGAATGTCCTCATCTCACACGCGTGTGGTCAGCGGCCAGTGAGGCACGGGAATTGATCAGTGCATGTGTATACAGTTCTCGGTCTTATGTTGGATCGTGGTTGAATGTGGTTCGCCATTTTCTTGGCCCGAACCGCGTCGAGTGTGGATGGTTGGCGTTAAACTATGCAAAAGCGCGAGGTAATCGTAAACACAGAAAACGAAAGAAAAGAGCTCTGCACTTTGCAAAAAGTCCCTCGGGTGAAGATGTACAGCGGCATGCGGCAGGGACAGTCAAGTAACGCCGGAGTGTTGATGGTCGGCCCAAACTTTCGAGTGGGCAAGAAAATAGGATGTGGCAATTTCGGAGAACTCAGATTAGGTATATCACTTTACATCTCACAGATTCGCGATTTTTTAATACGCCGAAACCGCCATAACGTGTAAAAATTTCTTCGAAATCGCGAAGAAAACGAGGCTAAACAGATGGAAGTCGGCGACGCTGAATCACGATGACTCGATTCAGTTTTGTGTTTTCTACAAGAAAAACACACGTTTAAAAGCAAAACACCTGGTTAACTCGAAGGCCTATTAAATAAGCCTAATTTAGCCCTTTTAAATTTAAATACCTCACAACACATCAAAAACTCACCACTTTTCTACGAGTGATGAAATAATTATTTTTCTCTTTGTGTTGTCGACACACTCGAATGATGGTGTAGATAACTAACAAAAAAATGTCTATATTCGAAGCAAAGTTAAAAATGGTATTTTAATTAGAGTCCATTTCCTTAGTTTAGCTGCTTTTTTTGCTTTGTGTTGTGCACCCAAACTGGTTTTGGTTGTATGGCTTACCCCAACTTGTTTTGCCCTTCCCTTCACCCTCCTTTTTAACAAGACTTAACACGTATTCGGCATCGCTTTCCTCTATTTTAAGTTATTATAAGCGTTTCTTTTGTCTGGATTGCGTCCAACATTATCAATAGGTATCACCACGAAAAAAAATCCATATTATTATTTTTTTGTTGAAAAGATGAGTTGTATATCTTAGTTTGCAACGACGCTCTAAATATAGCTCATTATTCATTGATTAAAACGAGTCGGTCATAGTTAACTGTCTAAAACTGACGTGAATTTGAAAAGAAAATTACGATTGATAAGAAAAATAAAATACACCGTGGTGGGATAAAGATAATGTGTGTCATAAATTGAATTTTTATTTTCCCACATCAAGGTCAATAAATGAGTTGAAAAATAGGGTTATTAATAAAATTTTGATTTTTAATGTTTTTTTTTTCTATTTTTTTAGGAAAAAATTTGTATAATAATGAACATGTTGCCATTAAGTTGGTAAGGAATTTTTTTTTTTTTTTTTTGGTCGATTTTCGATGAAATTTCCACATGAATTTTCTTGTTTTTCTAGGAAGCGATGAAAGCAAAAGCTCCTCAGTTGCATTTAGAATATAGATTTTACAAGCAACTTGGAACGCATGGTAATTTGGTGTTTGTTTTTTTTACTTTTTAATTAATTGGAGATTTAATTTGCTCTTGCTGATGAATGACGACGAGTGATGTCATTCGGGGTCAACGATCCCGGTCGAGACGATAATCCGTTCGCGGATCATTTCTCTCGACTTCCTAGCAACTGTGCGTCTGTGATTAATGACTTTTTGTATTTTCAGATGGCATTCCTGAGGTGTATTACTTTGGCCCGTGTGGAAAATACAACGCCTTGGTCATGGAGCTTATGGGGCCTAGTTTAGAAGATCTGTTTGATTTGTGCGGCCGCAAGTTTACCTTGAAATCAGTTATTAACATAGCAATACAATTAGTGAGCATCAAACGTTGATTTCAAGTAAAATTCGACACTAATTTTTCATTTTTTTTTGCAGTTACACAGAATAGAATTTGTCCACTCGAAGCACCTGATCTACAGAGACGTGAAGCCAGAAAACTTTCTCGTAGGCAGACAGTCCAATCGTAAAGAAAAAGTCATTTATATCATCGATTTCGGACTTGCCAAAGAGTATATCGATCCCGAAACCCACAAACATATACCGTATCGAGAGCACAAATCTCTCACCGGTACGGCTAGGTACATGAGCATCAACACACACTTGGGAAAAGGTAGGATGATTTGGTTGATGTTTGATAACTTAGCTTTTTACCTTGAGTGATGTATGAGTCAGAGCAAAGTCGGAGAGACGATTTGGAGGCGCTCGGCCATATGTTCATGTATTTTCTACGAGGCAGCTTACCATGGCAGGGATTGAAAGCCGATACGCTCAAAGAACGGTATCAAAAAATAGGCGATACCAAACGAGCCACTGCAATCGAGGTTCTCTGCGAAGGTTATCCTGGTAAAGAAATTAAAATTCCACGTGTTTAAAAGTGATAAGATTGATTTCCATTTGCCCATTTGCAGAGGAAATGGCTACTTATTTGCGTTACGTTCGTCGGTTGGATTTCTTCGAGACTCCGGACTACGACTACTTACGCAAGATGTTTCGAGAATTGTATGAGCGTCGCGGGTACACCGACGACGAAGAATTTGATTGGACGGGCAAAACTATGGTAATAGAATAAAAAAGTTAAATTTTTATTATCACTTGTTTCTTTCCCATCTATGCTGGGTTCGCTCTATCTTAAGTCTTTACTTTCTCCCTCAAACAGCTTCAATTTTTGCAAAGCTTTGTGTCCTCAATGGTTCAATTTAGTAGTACTTTGTTCTAAATTTGATATTCGATTTTTTTTAAATAAAATAAAAAAAAAATATTAACAGCACTTAACGGTAAATGGTTGTGCCGACCGTCGATTACGGAAAGAAAAATGCGCGTTTGTTTGCATTTATTTTAAGTTGTCCGTTTCACAGGGGCACAGCAGCAGACATAAGACTTCGAAGGAATCAAGGGACCACTCAAGAGAGCACAAAAAGAAAAAGCACTGAGCCAAACAAAAGATAAAATAAAATATATAGAACAAGTACAGATTTATTTTGAAATATATATAAAATTTACAAATATACGGAAACGAAAGAAATATATTTTATCTTTTTTTTTTTTACAATGATGGCTTCAATACTTACTTTTACACTGTAAATATTTGTATAGTTATTTATAAAACCAAAATTTGGAAATTTGCTTGCAAATGTTTTAATATTTTACTTCGCACTGTAATCCCTCTCGTGTCACTTGCTACTGTCTTTCATTCTGAGAGCTTTTAATTTCTTATTTATTTCCTTGAAATAAAATTTAATGGAAAAATCTATTGCTGCAATTGACTAACTAAAGTTGTGTGTTCAATCGTTTGTTTAGTCCACACCCATCGGTTCGTTACAAGCTGGACAAGAAACTATAATTTCACCCAACAGAGAACGCCATGCGAGTACGGCCGATAGAGTGAGTTAACTTTTCATTTTTTCAATGTAAAAAAATACATGAAAAATTATTATTTTATAAAAAAAAAATATAAATGGTAAAATAAAAATACAAAAAAATAAAAACAGGGTTTCCACAGAGCTAAAACTGAGCATGTTATGATTAAAGATAAACAAGGAAAAAGCGGTAAAAAATTGGACAAATTTCTTACAATAACATAGGGATTTTGAGCGAAAATATAAATCGAGAATTATATATTCAAGCATTCTTATTTCTCATTTCATAAACTGAATTTTTGGGTTTATTTTTCTGTCTTTTTGCATGTATAAACCATTTTAGCATTAAATACCGTATTTACTCGTGTATAATGCGAGAATATTTTGTACAAAATTCTGTAAAAGGTTTGGTGGAGTCGCATTATACACGTGTAAATAAGGTAGTTAAATCTTCTGATTTCGCAGAATTAACAGTTCGCGACTGTTTTATGGCGAATCAAACATTTCGACATTTTAAGCCAAAAATAAAATTGCGCTTTTGTCGATTTATACTTTCGTGCTACATGACGCATCCCTCTATGATTTACTTAAAATTGAGATAAAAATGTGTTTTTCACAGGCGTCCAAATTGAAACCGCCAATGTCGGTAACCCTAGATAGCAATCACAGAATTTCACCGAGCGCAGTGGAAGCCATCAAAGCCAGCACGTTGCGAGGCAGCATGCCGACGGACAAGCACGGCGGCTCCGTGCAGGTCGTGAGCTCGACCAACGGAGAATTAACGGTGGACGACGTTTTAGCCGGCTGCTCCAACCTCCCCATCACTCATCAAACTGACGTAGCCGTCATCGAAGAAACTAAGTATAAATAAATCTTCAAAATTTATTTAATTCAACTTTTTACTAAATCTATAATAAATTATTTTCTAGATGTTGTTGCTTTTTCAAGAAGAGAAAAAAGAAACCTTTGCGTCAGAAATGACTGGCCGTTATTTGTACTCCCGAGCAAGAAGCAGTGACCGTTCTCCTCAGGCCTTCGCCTTCGGACTCCAAAGAGACCGTGGGCGGAGGTCAGCAGCAGCAGCAGCAAATTAGAAGCACCCCATAAATCATGCCAAATCAAATTTACTTTTTAATGTGGCCACTACTGTAATTTGTCTGTGGATATTATTATTATTATTATTATGTGCGGTTTTTTATGTTTTTAAGTAATTTTTTTCTTTTTTAATTTTCACGAATCATGAATCGAAAAACGAAATTAGTGCTTCTCATTTCATTGTAATTTTTTTCTCTTTTTGTGATTCTAATTAATGATCTCTTTTCTTTTAATTAATTTTTATTATGTAATTTTTTGGGAAAAAAAAAACAAATTTGCACGAAGAGATGTATTTTTTTTCTACTCTGTACTTAAATATTACCAAGAAAGTGCTACTAAAAAAGAAAAGAAAAAACTATTGTGACCACAACCGGGTGTCATTATCATTTGCGCCAGAGTTTCTTTACGTAATCTAGTCACTCAGGGGTTAAAATCCATTAATAACAAATCCCGTATCGAAATAATTAATGCCTTGATGGTTCATTCCTGTTCGTCCGAAACCGGCGAAACGTTTGTGCACTGCTTTTCTCAGTTTAACTTAAAATATCCTTTATTTTCTTTCACCTTTCTTTCTTTTTTAGGACATTAACTCATGTGGGTTGCAAGAATATTTAACGACTGTGGGCGAAATTTAATTTTTTTTTTGTTATATTTTAGACGTGTTTTGAGTAATTTGAAAATTAATTGTAAAAAAAGAAAAAAAAATAGTAAAAAAAAAATATATATATTTTTAAATAACAAAAAAATTATAAATAAGAATATCAGTAAGAATGAAAACGGTTGCTTTTCTGCTTGCCAAAATTAAAATACAGAAAAATCTTTGTAGTTTTGTGTTTAAGTAAAAATGTGGAAATTGATAAATAGCTTCCTTCCATATCAAGCTTGTAATTTTCTCCCCCAATTTGTTTTTCTTTTTTTAAATATCAAATTCGAGATTAGTTAATAGTACAAAATGACTACTTTGTATTATTAATCTATCCCTAAATATCCTAAACTAAACACAATGTTGGTTGTGACGAATGACGCGTAAATAATAATAATAAAACAAAATTTTTGTTTGTAATTTTGTGTTTTTGTATGATGATGATGATGATGATGATGCTTTGGGAATGAGAAAAGGCCAAATATTTCTTGTTGTGACCTTTGTAAATAATGTTTTAGGAAAAAGGTTTCTTTTCATTTTTTTTCTAATTCTTGCAAGACGATGTACATAGCAGGTTTATTCTGTGATCGACAAATAATTTCATTTTAGCGTAACTGGCTTTTTCGCTTTTCTTAGTTGACTCGTTAGGACATTTTTAATTTTTAAATTAAAACAAATGGTTATGTAAAACTTGTTCTGACTGGAAACTTGAGTTAGTATTTAGTGAATTATTATTTTTTATTAAGTAATTAATTAATTAATTAATTCCAGTTCTAACTTTGCATTCCAATTTTTGACAATCTTGTGCTTACTATTATTATTATTATATTATTATTTTTGTTTTGTTTTTTGTTTAGAAAATTAAAAACAAATTAGTAAATGAATAAAACAAAAACGCTTTATTTCATCATCTTAAAAAACAACTTTTTGAGTGTTTTTTGCAGTTGAAAAAGTGACTTGTGATGTATGTTGAGTGAACAAAAATGAGAATATTGAATGTTTGAGGGTAAAATGACGAAAAAATATTATGTCACGTGTTTAGGCATGATTAAATATGCAAAGAATCCAGACATGACTATTAATATTGGCTTAATTAAATTAAAATTTAAAAAATACTCACCCAAAGATGTTAGTAACCAAGACCTTTCATTTTTTCCTGGACAGTTGACTGTAATTAATGTATTCCCATTTTATTTTCGTATATTTCCTTTCATCCGAGACCGTTGGCAATAGTCTTAAACTGTTATACTGAGCACTGTTGATGTTGGAATTACAATAAAAGCTAAGCTGTCCTTATTTACACGTTCCTTAGCAGCACTCTTTTTATCCCAGTCTTGAGTTTCGCGCTGTTCGCTCGCCATGTTGATGTGGAATGCCGTGCCAAGCGAAGCAGGCGCACATGCGCACAACGAACCTAAGAGATATGACGCCACCTATTAACAAAACGACAAACTTTTATCTTGTTGTTTATCGTAAGTTCAGCTGTGAGTTGGCATTTGGTAAAGTGAGTTTAGACAGCGATCATGGATGGAAAATTGATGTATAATGGCAAAGTAGTTGTTGTTACTGGTGGGGGACGAGGTAAATATTCGTTTAAGATGTTTTCAACGGTATAATAATTTTTTTTTGAATTGTTAATATTTTTAAAGGTTTAGGAAGAGAATACTCACTATTATTTGGTAGACGAGGGGCTTCAATCGTAGGTTAGTTGATATTTTTAATTTTATTTATGTAGTTAAAATCATATTTTATGATATCTTTTAAATTTTCAGTTAATGACTTGGGAGGAGGTAAAAAAGGAGAAAATAACAATGTGACAAAATCAGCTGCGGACGAAGTTGTACAGGAAATTCAGAAAGCAGGAGGAAAAGCTGTTGCGAATTATGGTAAATTAAATTAATCAGATCAAAAACATACTTCGCAAATGTAAACTTTATAGTTTTATTTTTTTATGAAATAGACTCTGTTCTGGATGGAGATAAGATAATCAAAACGGCCATCGATGCCTTTGGACGTGTCGGTATAAATCTTTTTCTTTTTTTTTTATTGAAGATTTTATTACACTGATAAATAAATAAATTAATAATAATTTTTAAAGATATTTTGATCAATAACGCTGGAATTCTACGGGACAAGTCATTTGTCAAGATGTCAGACAACGACTGGAGTAAATGAATTTTTTTTATACTTTTAAAAATCAAAACATGTTTGACTGATTGCGTTATTTTAGATATTATATACCAAGTTCACTTGGAAGGAGCTTTTAAAATAACCAGAGCTGCATGGCCTTACATGAGAGATAACAAATATGGACGAATTATCATGACATCATCAGGTGCTGGAATTTATGGGAATTTTGGACAAGCTAATTATAGTTCCGGTATAAAAAATAAAACCAAAATTGAAATCAATAATTAATATAATATTTTTCTAGCTAAAATGGCACTTATTGGATTAAGCAACACATTAGCAGTTGAAGGAGCTAAGTACGGCATTCATTCGAACGTAATCGTGCCAGTAGCTGCATCCAGACTCACCGAAGGCATTCTACCAGAAGGCAAATTTTAATTCGAAAATTAATCTCAATTTTTTTTTCTTAAAAACGTTTGCCATTTTAAAACTTTTAGAACTTTTTGAGAAATTCAAACCCAAATTTGTAGCTCCGGTTGTTGCGTGGTTATGTCACGAGGATTGCGAAGAAAATGGACAAATTTTTCAAGCAGCTGGTGGATGGGTCGGGAAATGTAAGAAACTAAAAAAATTAGAGTAATTTGAAATCAATGTAAATATTATGTTTAGATGAATGGAGAAGAGCAAAAGGTATAACTTTACCTGCAACTGAACAGATGACTGTTGAATTAGTCAAACAAAACTGGGATAAAATAACAGACATGAGTGATGCGGATCATCCAACCTCGGTTCAAGGTTAGTATGAATTGAGAGACAATTGGTTAAGAGTAATTTTTGTAATATTAATTTGTGTTTTAACAGAGGATATGGGTTTCATCGCTGGAGAATTAGCAAACCCGATCGAAATTGACGAATCAACTGATAACTCAGAAACAGAAACGACTACAATACACGTCGCTAGAGCACTCAAAAACAAATTCAAACCGATAAATTTTCAATACGAAGCCAAAGATGTGATTCTTTACGCTTTGGGAATTGGTTGCTCGGTTGAAAAAGATCTTCAATTTATTTACGAAGGCCATGAAAATTTCCAAGTTCTGCCAACGTTTGCCATTATCCCCGCTCAACGTGCAATGGCAGACAGTGGAATTTTGTTAGGCACGATTCCGGGTCTCCCTATTGACTTAACTAAAGTATGTTTTATCCGGTATTATTTGTATAAAGATTAATCTATTTATACATTATCAGGTTCTGCACGGTGAGCAATACTTAGAGGTGTTTCGACCGATTCCAGCTTCGGCAACTTTGAAATCGCAGCTTAAAATTGTTGATATTCTTGATAAAGGCTCCTCGGCTGTCGTAATATTAGATGGTCAGTCTGAAATTCCACGAGTGACTATATAAATAAATTATTATATAATAATTACTTTTTTTTTTAAAGTGGATACGTACGACGGTCAAGATAATTTGGTCAGCAAAAACCAATTCACCATTTTTGTCGTCGGTTCTGGAAGTTTTGGTGGAAAACGGAGTTCAGACATCAGCGTACCGATTCAAAATCCACCAAAACGAGCACCGGATGCAATTGCACGGACCAAAACCGATACCAATCAACCTGCCGTGTACCGCTTGAGCGGTGACGTCAATCCATTGCACATAGATGCAAATTTCGCCGCAATGGGCGGCTTTTCGCGCCCCATTTTGCACGGTTTGTGCACTATGGGCATCGTATCGCGACAAGTGATGGAGAAGTTCGTTGCGAATGACGTGTCGAAATTTAAGGCAATTAAAGTGCGGTTTGTGAAACCAGTATTTCCTGGGGAAACAATCGAAACGAAGATGTGGCGCGAAGGAAGTCGAGTGTTTATCGAGAGCAGTGTAAATAAAAAAAAAAAATTTTAAATGTAAATGTAAATTAATTATTTGTAATTTCAGGTTGTTGAAACTGGAAATGTTGTGCTCAAAGGTGGTTATGTTGATCTTAAAGATGGTACGATCAGTTTGCAAAACACTTCGAGCATTGTATTGCAAAATACAAGCAGTTTGTTGAAAAGTGCAGCTGAATTTGACAAGTTAAAGAAACTTTTGCCGACTGCGAAAGACTTTGTCAATTCAATAAATGGTATCATCGAGTGGGAAATTTTGAATAAAGGAAAGGAAGAAGGAAAATGGAGTAAAATTTCGAGTTTTTATACACGTCAATGCATTTTTCAATTATATTTTTCTTTTTTAAGCTTTGGATTTGAAGAATCCGCCGGGTTCTGTTTACGAAGGGGCTGCGAAGACAAAAGCAGACGTCATTCTCACTTTAGAAGACGAGGATTTGGTTGCAATCTTCTCGGGAAAATTAAGTCCCGAAAAAGTAAAGAAATGTGATTTTTCAACACGTGCTATATACTAAACTTAATTTTTTTTTTTTAAGGCTTTCATGGCCAAGAAGTTGAAAGTTAAGGGAAACATTATGCTGACGCAGAAGTTGCGAAAAATATTACAGTTGAAACCAAAATTGTGAAAAGGAAGAAAATTTATCATTTTGATATTCGTGTTCGCGCACAGTTTATACTTTATATACGAATTATTTTTAATCACGTGTGATTGTTAATCGTGTTCAATAAAGGAAATGTTTTTTGATGAAAAACACAATTATTGCACTTTTAATCAATGTTTCTTGGTTGGTTTTGTCAAAGATTCGTATTTTGATTTGCTTTTAAACCATAAGAGAAATGGAATACCCAGTGAAGGCAACGTCATCACTGCGAATGCGATCCAATCCAACTAAAAAAAATTGATTTTTTTTTTTTTTTTTTTTTTTTTAAATGGGTAAAAATTACTTCTACCGTGAAATAAAAACTTACCGCATGAGGCGAAAACTTTCTGTTGTAGTCTTTAAACGGTACAATTCCACCTTCTCCTGGTTCGCTCGAAAAACCAATCTAAAAATAAATCATTTTCATTAGTAATTTCACAATTTATATATAAATTCGCTATTATAAGTAACCTGTTCTGTAGTTGCACCTTCGGATGCACGGAAACGCACTTCAGCAGCTGTAAAATTGAAGTAACCGTACACAGTTGGCCTCAAAACGACGGTATGAGAGATATTTGTACCCCTAAGTAGTTTCTCATTAAAGAAATAAACAGTTTATTATTTTATTTGTTTAAAAAATGTCATGCTATGAAAGGATACGGTGGAATTCGGTCGAGTTTCACTTTTAACAAGCCACTGACCACTTCGAAGTGATTAGGATCGAAACTGGTATCTGTTAAATGGACGTTGTACGCTGCGCTGTAAGATGATACAAAGTTGTTGCAAAATTAAGCTCTATTTATGTTCTAAACAGAATTACCCACCTTCCTCCAACATTGTAGATGGTGTACAAAACCAAAACATCTTTTCCTTCGACTAAATATCTGTTCAAAATTTGCTTCGAAACGAGCAGACGAGCTTGACTCGATTCCTCATCAGATCCGTTGCAGGTTATTAAAAAAGATGCAAAAATCACTACCAATAACCGAATCTAGAAGTCGCAAGAATGTGATTTGAAAAAAACAATTATAAAGATGATGTATTTTAAAATAAAAACGAGAAATTACCATTATAACGTGGTTCAATTCAGATAAGTAGCATGCGAGGCTTGTAATGCGAGCGTGGCCGGGGGAAGCGGAAATAATAAACAGTGAGAGAAAGTAGCCACCACGCATGCGCAATGCCACCTGGCGGTCAAATTTTTCAAAACAAATAAGTAAACCAAAAAGACTCACAATGATAATAAAAATACATTTATTAAACCGCCTATCATTGGTGTCACAATTTAATAAACATTATTCTCAGTTTTACTCAACGAAAATTTGCTAGAAAAAAAAATCGACAAAAAGTAAAAAGATATTGTAAAGTTAATTAATCTGCCATTTTTCAGTTTTCACTTCAACTGCCTTGACTAATCCTTTTCCTAAAATTTTAAAATCCTCAACAATCGCTTCCACATTTACAGTAAGTAAATCATCGTCTTCATTTTCAGGTTTTCTACAATTCACTAGCGATACCTGCCACAAAATAAATTAAAAAAATAAAAAAAATAAAAAACTGAAATTTAATTCAGAAAAGAAAACAAATATAAAAATTTACCTTGAAAGGAACGGGCTTAAAATGGTCGCACAACCACAACACGCTAATTTTGTCACCGCCATATTTATCGTAGAAAAACACCGCATAGTCGCCAAAAGTATTCTGAAGTTCATCCAAATATTCACGTGGGGGATCAAAACCACAAATGGGAATCAATTCGTACTTCTGTGGTTGATACTCGACAAAGTTTAACTTTTCATGTCTACTAAACTCGCGACGCGGAATTTGTTCAGGATCAAGATAGATAACCACGTCGTAAGGAAGCATCGAAGCATTGAAAAGAACCTAAATAAAATTAAAATAATTATTAAATTAAAAATAATTTTAGTTTACATTATTTAGTTACAGATAAGTCTGGTTCTTGCGAGTTTTCCAACTCCAATTCTAAATCTTTCAACGCAGCCGAAGCTAAGAGAATTAACCGTCTAAGAACGGGTATAACAGGCGCGTTTTTGCTCCAACACGATGTGAATTTATCGTAGGGAGAAGCGATGAATAAAGCTGGCAATGATTTTCTGTTAACCAAGAAATTTTTTGTTATTTCCTCCATGTCTTCAGGCGTCAATTCGTTGTTAAAGTTAAGAATCAGCGGCTGGCCTTTCCAGTTGTGTTGAGCGATAAAGGCCAGCCATCTTTGAAACGCAACTTGCGGACTCCTAAAAATGTATAATCATTAAATGGATATTTTTCTTTTAAAGAATGCATCTTAAAACCATATACTTTGGAGGTGTATATGCCCCAGAAGACAAGAATAAGTAGGCCATTGTTAGTTCGATGGTTACGTCTGATACGTGATCAGCCAGTAACTGCGCAGAAATCCATCGTTTTGCCAAACGGCACGCACAGCTGAATGATCCTTGTTGTAACTGCAAACTAAAAAGAAGTAACATTAGAAATAGTTTGATTTTCCAGATTGAAATGGATATTTACCCGTGCAAAATGCTCGTAATTTTAGGTAAGTATATGATATCTTTTTCCAGAGCAATTGATTTCTCATTTTCGATCATCGTCAACATTCCATCAGCACTTCTTTTCATTTTCAGCAATGTACTTTCTCGTTTTAAGCCAATTGTAATTGAAAAAATATATCCTTTCTAAAAAATAAATAAATAAATAAATAAATAAATAAATAACAATCTCCGTTAATAATAAAATTAAATTTATAAATATTTTCACTTTTCAAATTACTTTCAAAACGAATAAGCGTTCAGTTGTTGCTACAGAGTTGAGATGACACTGTTCGTTGAGAAGATTTGCTATTTTGATGTAAAAAGCTGCCTTTATTCGTGCAACTGCTTCCGCGTCGTTCGGCCATTTATTGCTTCCTTCCATCGATATTACAACTAACAAAAATAAATTGAGATTAATTTCCCGATTATAAAATGCATTTTAAATTGTAAAGCCAACCGTCTAAAGGGTTAAAAAATTTCGGTGCATTTGTATCGTCGGGATTCGGAATTTTGTAATTCTCCACTTTAACGCCGTGTTGAAGTTTCGAGTTCTGTGGCAAAGGGGGTAAAACCTAAATAATAAAATTAAAGCGATATATTATTTTAAACCCACTTCTAACTAATAAAATCCAATTATTTACCTCCGTGTATCGAAAACTAGGACTAACACCTAGCACCGATGTAATTTCCAATGGCAGATCTTTAAGTTCTTGCATTTGCGATCGCAATTCTTCTAGAGTAGCAATAATGTTAACCATCATTTCCTCTCCTGTGCTTTTAATGTGTGTTGTTTTTGGCTGAGACTTAAATTCTAACGTCACAAACTTATCAACTTGGTTCGCGAGGTATTTAACAAATTTGTTGTCAATATTCAACTGCCTGTTAATGAAAAATAATGTTAAGAACGAGAGAAATTAAATCGATTAAACTTTTTAAATTTTTTTTACCGTTCTAAAATATATTCAGCGATACGAGAACAAACGACTCTTCGCTCACTCATAGCTCCACAAAGCCAAAGGACAGATTCGCAAGTAGTTGTATCTGGAAATCTTCTTAATTCTGACTTTGGTCCCCAAAATTCTCTGAATCCTTTCGCTTCTTCGGTTTCGCCGGACGGACCTTTATCCATCATGCTGGAATAGTTTTCCTGGTTCAACAATAAACCTATTGTTATTTTGTCGCCCGTAACCGATGGCGAGTCGTCGATTTTCCACTGAACGAAAAGAAATTTTATAATAATATTACTTTAAATTGCAAAATATATTTTCGTTTTTACACCATTACTTTTTCAGTTGCTGATAATTCAAAATCTAAAACATCAATTCGATCGCCTAAAGCCTTGCGTAGGATTTTCGAAATAATTGGTAGAATTATCCGAATTCTGTCGCCGATGTAATCAGGAAGTTGGTCGATAAGTTTGTTTCTATTGATGATAAAATTGCACTTTATGCCCGATTCATTTATTCTAAAAAAAAAATAAATAAATAAAAAAAAAAATCAAAATGTAAATTAATAATTTAAAAAATCCATTTTTATTTTATTAAATAAAATAAATAAATCGCTTACTGAATGATATGGTCGAATTTTCTGATAAATGGAACAGGCTGCATAAACAATGCGTCGAAATTATGCGCGGAATCGGCTAATGTAACAGCTAATTCAGCTTCGTGTTTCATCTTTAAAAAAAAAAAAAAAAAAAATTTTATAAAAGAATTTAAAATTTATTTAGAATTTTTACCCTCAGAAATGTGTCTTTGGAAACAAGTGAGCAGAGATTGAGAGTATTAGTTGAATCGGCAAACACAACGGAAAAATATAAGAAAAACTCTGATGCATTAAGTTGTTCAAGTCCTGTTGTGGTCCAATCAGATTGACCTAAACAAAGATTAATTAATTTCAATGTTTAATTTATTTTATTTAAATCTTCGTCACTTACTAAGTGCTATCCATGTATTGCGAACAATTTGATAACTGCTCATCAATGGATGCAATTTTTTAGTTATCAATAAATGAGCGACGTACGAAGTCAAGACAAAGTTATTTATGGATCCGAATCCCTTATCCAACTGTCTCTGATGTGCCCAAACTTTGAGTAAAATAATACCGCCAGAAATATTCGAGTTTGTCGTTAGAGAGTTTTGTAAATATTCAAAAGAAGACTCCATTAAA
This sequence comes from Geophilus truncorum, assembly GCA_034695745.1. Classification (NCBI taxonomy): domain Eukaryota; kingdom Metazoa; phylum Arthropoda; class Chilopoda; order Geophilomorpha; family Geophilidae; genus Geophilus; species Geophilus truncorum. Next base: position 15,173 of record JAQFZP010001894.1, read on the forward strand.
AGATCGGATAAAATGGCGCTGTTATATCTCGGTGTCGGCGGTTCCGTTCTTCGTTCTCTGTTCATCAGCCATTTATAACGAACATTGTTTCTGCTTGGTTCGAGTTTGGCTTGTTTAAAGAAATTGGCAGGTGGACAGGGAAGTAATTTCACAGAAATGTGTTTTAACAAACCTAAATTCAAACAACAATTATTAAAAAAAATTTTTAACAAAAATACAATTAATACCTTTTGGTTTAACAACCAAAATTGGCTTCAATTGGTCTTCGTTGTGATATTCATAATAAAGTTCTTCAATTAAATCATCTGCTTTGCTTAAAATTTGTGCCAAATGAGATACAATCAACGCCCGTTTGTAAAAATATCGGACATTCAAGTAGTCGCTGTTGTTAAAACATTTCTGAAAAAATAAAATAATTTGAGTATTTTATGTTTTCTGATAAAATCAATTTATATGTTAATGAATTTACTTTTGGAAATCGGATCATCACATCCACCGATAAAGTCGATTTAACAGCTAAACCTAAAGGAAAACTGCCAATTAACTTGATTTGTTCGGGAGTGTGATAATTGACAACTTCTTTCTTGATCTTATTTTCGCATCGCTCAAGTATAGGCGATAGTAACTTGCATTCGGTGTCGAATAAATCAACCTAAAGCATTAAAAGTTGATTAGATTGCGTATAAAGACGTATTTTAATATTACAAATTATACGTTTTCGTGGGATTTGTGGTTGTAAACATGTTGCTTAAACTTATCAAACCATTCAAGAAATTTGTCTTTCGTTTTGTTTGTTACTCGCACTTCCTTTAGCAACTCCTCAGTCTGAAATCATAGTAAGATAAGATCGCTTAGAATCAAATTATTTAGCTGTTGGTATTTACCTGTAAACGGAAAAGGCTCGAAGGGAAATGTACTTCTGTCTCTTTGAGTTGAGTCAGTTCTTCTCGGGATGGCCGCGATTCTTTGTTTTTGTTTTTTGCTTTACTATTATTGCGCTTGATTTTCTTCTTTGGCTGCTCCTCGGTATCAGAATCCATTTTGTATTAGAGAATTGTTGTACACAAATTTAAGGTCGATCGTCGATGGAAGTTCGCACTAAACTACGACCTCGACGACCACGTGTTGAGGTTGGTTGATCGTGTTACGGAGCGCACTCTAGCGGCAAAAAGAGTTAACGGAGTTAACG
>JAQFZP010001895.1:0-16360 GCA_034695745.1 Geophilus truncorum
TGAGATAAAGTAAGCTAAATATACAACTAAATATACAGTATATATTTATAAAAACTCTCTCATAACCGGCCATTATTGTCCAATGACTGAATGGCCGGATATGAGGGAGTCACCCTCGTAACCGGTCACTCTCATATCCGGCCACTTTTATAAGTCCCGCCTATGTCCGGATATGAGGGATTTGACTGTATTGTATTTTTTACAACGATAAACTTTCAAGTGGGGTAGAGAGCATTCTTTAATTTAATTAGTTTATTACTACAATTTTTTAAAATTTGTTATTACGGTAACTTATTTTATGAACAACTGATTTATTTCTGATAATTTGATCATCTGATAGCAGCACCTAGCTGTTATTATACAAATTACAAAATTTTTATACTTCAAAAACGTTTCACTCCTTACTTTGTGAAGTGTTGCTACTTGCTGAACATGTGACAAAACTATTAAGACTTGCCGATTTTGAAATCAGTATCTAATTACTATTTGCCTTTACATGCTAATTTAGGTACTTAAATTCTTAGAGTTAACTACAGAGGACACTACAATATTCAATTAGTCATATCAAAAATCCCAGCCATTCATCTGAATACAGATGATTCAGTCTTCCAAATTTGTAACACCATGGTGAATACTGAATATCGGCAAACGCCTGATATTTTGAAGAAAATATTAGTTATCCTTCGATATTTCGGATGCCGATTTCAATTTTATTCAAAAATGGTTTTGGTCACGTTTTGTGTGTGTTTGCATACAAAACGTAGTCTAAACGTAATCAAATTCTTACGTTTATAATTAGGTTACATAACAAAAATAAAACATATGCAAAAGCAACTTTAAAAACAAGATAAATACATACACAGAAAAAGGATTTTTTTTCCCATTCTCCATCACTTCTACAAAATTTAAGGATTTCCAAGCATCAGCTGTCATCTGACACACAAAAACCACAATTTTGTTATCATTTAACTTAATTTCAACAATTTTCTAGCGAACGAAAAAATCAAAAGCACAAAATACAGTCAACTCCCTCATATCCGGCCATACTGATATACGGCTACCCCTCTTATCCGGCCAAAAGTTTCGGACCCAAACCGTTTCAATGTCGCACTATACTAATTTCTCTCTTTTATCCGGCCACCTCCCATAACTGGCCGCTGGCTGCAGAGTAGAAAAAAATCCCTCAAATCTGGGCAAACTGTTATTTTCCCTGTTGTTGCTCACCTAACAGCGGGCACCATTTTTAAAAATGTTGTTACGACGTCATTCTAGCTTCTCGTTTACTCATTTACTCGTTTATAGATGGCTCACGACAAAACGCGGGGTATACCCTTCTGGGGTACTCCAAAATTCCAGAAATAATAAATCGATGATAATTTTTTTAATTTTAATTTTTTTTTAATATAATTTGAAATTTAACCCCACCCGAACCTATTAACCTCACAATAACTAAATTCGGGAGGATGTTTATAAATTCAGCGCTCCGCGAGGCGTTTAATTGTGCCATAAAGAATTTTGGGTAAATGTGGGTGGCGGGATGCGGCGCACGCTCATGCTGCTGCTATTTTGACGTTTCGGATGTCCCACAATTCTTTATCGCACAATAAACGCCTCGCGGAGCGCTGGATTTATAAACATCCTCCCGAATTTTGTTATTGTGGGGTTAAAAGGTTAGGGTAAGGTTAAATTTCAAATTATATTTAAATTAAAATTAAAAAATTTATAAAAAAAATTCCGACTTTTGTAGTTTCTGCTATTCCTCTTTTTGTAGCTAAAAAAACAAGCAATTTTTTCAGAAAACTATGGCCTAATTTAGTTGAATACGGTACTGTAGAAATTTTAAGTAATCAAAATCATTCATTATTTGAATAAAACGAGATGACTTATTATTGATTGTTAGTTTCAGGTTTTCGTTTGCAGTGATTACTAAAACCCGGTTGCAGTGTAAAAAGAAAAACTTTTTTTTTCAATGGTTTTATTGCGTAATAATTATTCAAATAAACAAGGAGCACTTACAAAACTATTCTAAATATTTTTTTGTCATAAATATTGCAAAAAATTTAATTTTGGGGTACCCAATTGGGGTATACCCCGCGTTTTTTCGTGAGCCTTTATAGATGCCGCAGGTTGCAAAACAAGACATGCGCAGTCTTGTTTTGCAACCTGCACCATCTATAAACGAGTAAACGAGAAGCTTGAATGACGTCATATCAGCAATTGTGAAAATGGCGCCTGTCGTAATGCCACGAAAATGCCACGAAAAACGCTTCTTTTATCACACATAGATGATAAAATTAAGTGAGATAAAGTAAGATAAATATACAGTATATATTTATAAAAACTCTCTTATAACCGGCCATTATCGGCCAATGACTGAATGACCGAATATAAGAGAGTCAACCTCGTAACCGGCCACTCTCATATCCGGCCACTTTTGCCGAGCCCTGCTTATGTCCGGATATGAGGGAGTTTACTGTATAAAATAAAAATTGTTATTGCAATTTTGAAATCTAAGTTTCTAGAGCTTGTCTTTGAAGATTGAATCTTTAAAAATCGACTTTGTGCAAGAATAAAATAGCTTTTCATTCTTTTTTTTTTTTTTTCAACTTTTAAATTCGAGTTGTAGGAACCATACCTTTTGATTGAGGATTTCTTTTTGGTTTCTTGTTTGGCCTTCAAACTAGAAAGCGTCAATATTTTGAGAAGCCTGCTAGGAAGTAGACAAAAGTAAACAAGTTTGTGATGTAAACAACCTTCTAAAAGAATATTGGCTACTCAAACTGAGTCAGTAGCAATCTGGGACATTCTGGGAGGAACATATTGGAAATTCTTTTTTCTTAAATCACAATGAGGGAAGGAATTTTCAGCTATTGGAGACAGTTTCTTTATTTTTGGTGAAGAAAAACCGTGGAATGAAATTCGACAAAGTTTAAAATAAAAACGTAAAATAAATCAATTTTGATATTTTTGAATAACAAGTTCAATATATCACTAAAATAATAATAACAGCATTCACTATTTTGGTTTTTGAAGTGTTTTTTGGTTTTTGGAAATTGTTTTTGATACACAAATATAAAAATAATTTTTTGAAAATCAAAGATATTGAATCGCAACTTTTGTAAAATGAATATTGCTACCTGCCACAAAACAACAGTAAAAAACTCAAGATCAAAAAATGCCTAAAAAGACAGCACAAGCGAACAAAAGAAAAATCTCTAGACAAATCTGCGCAATCAGACAAAACATTCAAAGATTCAAAAGGGAAACTACGGTACAAGAACAAAATAAGGAAGGTTAATCGAGATTGTTTACGTATGGTCCTTACCTTTTGAGAAAGAAAATGGAATAATGATTTAACCTACATTTCTAACCTTTTTTTAAAGTGTCTTATAATTGGCTGAAAGGACGAAAGGTCATGAACTTTTATCTCCAGCTTGACAATTTGAAATGGTCTCATTTGTGTCTTAAATTTTATTTGTTAACAGAATGACATCATTAGTCAGTTTAATCTTTAGACTGAGGCTTTTTAATTTGGTTTAAGGAGTGTTGGAAGGAATTTATAAATTTTTTATAAAATAAATATTTCTTTTAATGGAAAGTAACTTTAATGTATGGAGTACTTACTGTAACTTTAAATAAAAAAGATTCATATTTACTATCGGTATCTTTCTATTGCATTAACTTATATAGGTTTAAAGAAATGTCTCTATGTGTATACCTACCAGAATATAAATACTAAACCCATAAGTGAGAGTATTATGGTAATGGTCTCTTGTTACATTTAATAAATATAATTAAATATCTTTTTTTGCAAGAAGTGGGGACTTCGGACCGTTTTGCTGTATTCATCATTAGAAAATTCCTGATGATGACTACACTTGGTAGTTAAAACGTTTAACCTATTTCCTTTTTAGGAAACAAAATCTCTTTGGTGAACAGTCGCGACCATTCTCCTTTTCTAATAATTGAATATCTCAGTTCAAAGATAGAACTTGTTTACAGAATTGTGAAAGGTGAAATAATTTGACCATGAATTAGATCTGTATTAATCATAGGTAGATTATTTCTACCATTAGACAAATTTTAAATTATTGGGATAAGATTTTCAAACTTTACGTGTCTAAATTTGGGTTTTTAGATCTTTTGTTCTACATTTCAGATTTTTTTCATTAAGAATGTTAAGTGAAATTTCATTCAGCAACCAACTAATTGTAATCAAAACATTAATAAAGAAGTATGATAACAATTTCTGATGTATTCAATTAGATAATGTACAATACCTATGTCCACTTCATACCATGCCTCGGGACAATAACCTTTAAAAATAGTTTGGTTATTTATGTCCAAAGAGGAAATGAGTTTTCTGTTGTACAAGACTGGAATGCAGCTGATAATTAGCATTGAAACTGTTGCATAAGATATGATTCACTATTTTTAATTACCACTTTCCATCACTACTATTTTTAAAAAACTTCATTCAGTTAGGTACTGTTGCACTTTTAGGTTTAAATTAAAATTGAAAGTTTAATGGATTGTTTTACTTGCACTTCTATTTTTACTGTAGATGGACTTTAAAGGCTATTTAATAAACGAGATTTTTTTATGCTATTTAACCTAGAAGACCAAACATTAGTAATATAATAAAAGATGAAAAAAGGAGGCAGAATGGTGAAATTACATATTGTTCTATTGTTTTAGAGTGAGAAAAATAGTAAATTATAAACACATCAAGTTTAATGAGGTTCTAAAACTTAAATAAATCACTGCAAAGCTGACTATTATCTTAAAGAAGCAATAACAAAGTTTTATAACCTTCAGTTTGGATTTTTAAGTGGTAGTGGACATGGTGTTAGCAGTTATAACTGTTTATGTCATGTAATAATGACAATACACAGCTTGTAGGTTTTTAATTTATGTGCAGAATTGAAGTGTGAATAGTAGTGAGATGTGATTGTGAAAGGGATAGTTTTACATTCAAAATGTTTTTGTAAGATCTTATTATATTGAAATTTGTAAAACTCTTAAAATTTTTAATTTTTTTAAAATGTTTGTGTGTGAGATGACAGGTTGATGCTGCAGATTTGGTACCTACTCTTAACATGTCACTTTAAAAGGAAGACAATTTTGAAATCTCTTGATTTTTTGAAAGCTGTCCTTCAAACAAAATGTTTTATGACCTACTGTATGTAAAAGTTTTGTTTGTTTGAAAAACAATATGGACAAATGCGTAATGGAATGAATGACTACAATACGGTACAGCAATTCTAACAGTTAATTTGTTTCTGAATGAATTATTAATTTATCAGTGGACAAAGTTGCAAAATTGTATTTCTAAATTCTCACATTGTTTTGGAGCTATGAAGAGTTGTGTTAGTCACCATTTTACTATACTGTCAAAATCTAGTCTGTTAAATTATTTAAAATAGACACAGAAAAATAGATTTTAAAGGAAATGAACACAAGTCAGTGACAGACTTGTATTTACTTTGTGCATTTGTAAGAGCATTTGCAAGAATAGAAATTATAATTTATGCAATAGAAAGTCTGCAATAAAAAGACAGTTGTATCAATAAAAGTTAAAATTTAAACTAAATGTAATTCAGCAATATTGTACCTTTTCAATGATCAAACTCGCTCAAGAAGCAGAACTACAATAGTTGAATGCAATCTGTCACAATAGGGAGTTAGCGAAAACTTGGTGTTGATCTACCAAGTTACAAACATCCCAACTTTTTTCACAACTTCGTCATCACTGGAAAAAGTTTGTAAAAAATCCACTACAAACTTATACAAACTAACAGCTATAAGTTGGTTAAGAAAACTTCGTATACCAACTACTGCACATGCGCAGTTCGCAGCAACTCAGACTGTTTTGATTTGTCAAGCCGCCATTTTCTGTCGCTTCGGGGGTTTCTCCCTTCGTTTGTGGTCAAAATCGGGTCGTTTTTCGTCAAATTTGTGGCAAATTCATTGTAAAATATAGGTAATAAACACTCATCTTTTAATAATATTTATATATTTAAACATTTTACTCCCAAGTGGTTTTGACTTTGTATCTTTGTAAGTTTGTTAATCTTGTCTGCAAACTGTTTGACAAAATTGAAGGTATCAAGTTACCAACTTACAAACGAGCAAAGTTTTTGGTTCGTATGTTTGCAAGTTTGTAACTTGGTCCCAAGTTTTCGCTAACTCTCTAATATAAATAATAATATTAACTAAAAATGATTCAAACATAAGAAAGTACAAGTAGACCTACACAATAAAACTTCACAATCTCGCTAGAATTATACATTGAAAACAGATCAAAGATAAGTGAAGATGAGATGCGATATGCATTTGAATTTCAGAAAAGTCACTTTAACTTTAGTTTTATAAACGATATGGGAATAAGTGACTTTCGTGTTAATAATATCTTTATAAACCCTTTCACTTGTGACTTTTATTTCAGCGTTAAGACAACTTGAAAAGATGTGTTTTTTTTACTTTCTGAAAAGTCACTTTTTCAAAAATGAGGCTAAAAAGTCACTTCTGGCTTGGAAAAGACAAAAATGTGGTTTACGATTTTTAAGATTAAACGCATCTATTTCTGTAGTTAATAAAGTAGTTAATAGCTTTTGTCACTAGTTTTTATGGTTTTGAAAATCGTTTATAATACACAAATAAATTACAAAAATTCAAAAACCAAGAAAATTTAATTCCATTAGTGTCTTTCGTTTTTTCCTGTTTATGCGGTTTTTAGGGTACCGTACGGTATACTGCTACCGTACATAATTTTCTAAAAAAAACAGCATAAACAGCAAAAAACAAAATACATTGAATGTGTGAAACTAAGATGGCTGTCGAACATCATTTCTTTCCAGTATCGATACTTAACCTCATTGATCACTTTTATCTGTATCCATTCCACTTTTAACACCCAAATAGAATTACAAACCATTGAGGTCTATCAATCTTCTTATTCTCACACCAAGTAACTAACACTATTTTCAAACCAAACACTAAGATAAAAATGGCTGCCATCAATCCACAGCAGCACAATGCGACATCCCATGTCCAATCGAAACATCAACAATTACGCTTGCTGAGCATTGACAGTTTATTTCACGAATTGTGAACGATAGAGAGCGCATGTCGAGACGGGATCACCTGAAGGGTCACGTTTGCTGCTAATGGTTCATGCAGCGTCTCTCGCATCGATCGATGCGCCGTTTCGCGTTCGCGTCGGATGGAATGGGATGCCGCATAGTCGTGCGCCACGCCGCCGGCTTCGGTTAATGGAACGTGTGTTGCCATTCTCCTGTGTTGTTGTGTCTGTACAATCATTAAGGTGTCGTTGCCGGTTGAAGAGATGTAATAGTTGAATAGTGCGTATAGCGAATTAGAATATCATGCGATTAGTTGCTTGGTAATTTATGATAATTATTAGCAGTTTGATGTGATTGTGACAACTTCCTGTTGCAATGTTATTTTTCTCGTTTCCGCTTCGAGGTAAAATCGATATCGGTGTTTATTGATTTCGTTTTGATTTTTTTTTCACTTTTTATCCTGAGAGGTTTTTTGTTAGTATTTTTTTTTTCTTTAAAGGGGATGTTTTGCTTGAGGGGGTTTAAAGTTGAAGTGTAGGTTTTTGTTTGGTGTTGGAGTTCTGATTTTTGATTGTTAATGGTATGAGTTTTTGAAAAAAATATAATGTCTTAGAAAATGAAGAATGTTTAATATGTCATGCTCGAACCAAGCGTATTTATTGATTGGAAAATGTTATCGTCTATAGAGAAATTGGGAAGATGAATGGTAAGTATGTGCCAATAGATGAAATGCCAGTTAATTATAATAATGTGCTAAGGTAGTTCTTTAAAATTTAAATTTGTCCGAATTTTATTATATTTTAATCTTAGTTTCAATGGCTGATTTTAGCATTGTTGTTGCTATGAACAATGCTAAAACAGTTTTAAAATCTACTTTATGCTTCTGTGCATAATCAAAAAGGTGTATTTTAAATGTATTTAATGACTTTGGGAGCGCTTTAATTAAGACTTATGCCCTAATTGCAACCCAAGCGTTATTTGAGAAAGTACGGTAAATCAGCAAAATTTGATGCTGTCTTCTACACAGTAAAAATTAAAAATTTCTTTTGTCTCTATTTTGACTCTTTGATATGCAGCTATATTCAATTCACTTGGAATAATATATACAATATTTAATACAGTAGTAATTTTTTTCTTATTCCAAACTCACTTTATGTAAGATTGGTGTAACCCAGGTTGGATCTACTGTTGTAATTTATAGACCTCTTATCGCTGTAAATCAATGTTAAGTTGTTAATTAAAATGTTCGAAACTTTATAAGATTTTAAGAAACTCGTTATACATCATCATTTACTGTGGTTACTGAGACTGGCATTAAACTTTCTCAATATACACCATTAATCAAATCTGCTGAATGGTTTCAGCAGAAGTGTAAATCAGATTTTTAGGTTGATATGCTTGATCTACCTTTTTGAAATGTCTTTATACCTTTTTAACCACAATCTTGTGATTTATTGTTTATTATTTGGATTTGAGGAAAATCTTATGCAACAGTAGTTTTGGGTAAACTTGCCATTTTCTCAGTCTAACACTCTAATGTGAAAAAGAATGATACAAAAATGTTTAAAAATCGATTTAAACCAGTTCAAGCAGAATTTACACAGTCAGAAAATAATAAACTATCACACTTGTAGTTGGACGAAAGACAATTAAAGCATTCTCCATAGAAACGGTTCAATAAACAAACATTTTTATTAATTTTATTAAATTGTCACTAGAGGGCACAGTGTGAGTTCTGGGGGGGGGGGGGGTACCGTATGCCAGATCCATCGAGCTTTTTGTCGGATTGATTGGATTCGCATTGATTTTCGGATTTCTTTCGCTTGATGATGTAGCTATACTTGTGACATTATAATCACGTATGCCACGTGGACATTCGGTAATAATTTATGAAATGTAAAATAGCGTTCACTTAAATTGTCACAGTGGTGTGGTCACTTCAAATTGGATAAATGGCTTTGTCGCGAACGCTTAAATGGGTTTGAAAGTAGGAAAACCAGTAAATGAAATGTCAATCAAATGTTACTTCTTTGAATCGTTCTGAATTCAGCTGTGAAGTTTTCTCTTTAAAATCTACTCACAGTGAATTAATTAGCTGATTTAGTCTGGTTGTTTGGAGTTTGATTTGATCCCACAATTTTATAGCACTGTAAATAAAATTAAGGGAACAATTAAAGCAGTAGTGTTTAATTTCACAAAGAAAATGTGTTGTGTAATTAGATGCAATAATTATTTTGTATAACAGCTGCAACATTTTGAAGCACTGCATGAATATACTAGAAACAAAACTTTGGATAAAACATTTGTTTTTAGCTTCATTACCATTTCTATGGAATGTTGCTACAAGTATTTGGAGATTATTGCAAAATTTGAATATAGTTTTTTTTAGTTTCTTTTACTTGGGAAAAAATTACCAAGTTTTCAGATATGGTACAAAATTCTTTTAATTATGTGTATTACCGGGTATCTTAAAACGTGGTTTTATAAATGACTTGGAAGTGGGAAATTAGGAGTTTACAGGCAGACATAAACCGTTATAATTTAGAGTTATACCAATTATGTTCTTATGTTCTTATAATATACATTAACGTATAAACACATTTATAAGAACAAAAAAGCATAACTGTCAAAATTATAACGGTTTATTTCTTCATTTGTTTCACTGTCAGTTAGAACTGTAAGAATATAAAACGGGAAATATTCCATATGACATTTTAGATCGTATTAGACCTAATAAACACAGATTTTAGATCGACAAAATTAATTTTACATAGAACATTATTTTACTGCATTTTACAAACGTTATTTTAATATAATAAATCCAGATTGATATACTTTTAATATCTAAATTAGTCATAAATGTAATTTTGCATTTATTAAAGTCTCATTTACAGCATAAAATGATGTCTCCACAATGTAAGAACATAATCATTTTAGTTTTAAATAGATTTCTATATTGAAATCAAACAAAAATAAGCTTGTAAATGAGTTTAATGTTCACATTGAAATAATACAAAAAAATTTTATATCCATTTTTTAAAAAGACTAAAATGGTGCATAAACAATATTCAGGAGGTATAGAGTACCGTATGTTTTGTCTATATTTCTTTTATATTCCAATTATTTTAAATTTTAACTAGGATGTAGTGTACTAAAAACTCATCACTGCACTTCTAAAACTCTTGTTTGAGCTACCGGTACATCAATCTTTAGTTTTCTCACAAAACAATGCTATTTTGCTGACAACTGTAGTTTTTTTCTATTACTGTATAGTATAGTGGCCAACAGAATGGCCTATTGTTATCAATTCTTTTCAAGCAAACCTTTACACTAAGATAATTGCTCCATATACCATGGGAAGAAGCATTGCTGCAGAAACAGCTTATGACTGATTTACAGCGTATCTGCTCATTCCATACGAAAGAAAACGTAATAAAACGAAAGCGATAACTATACATCAAATACTCATAAAGAATATCAATCGTACTGTAACATTAGGCTTATCTTCTTTCTAGCAACATTTAGGAAGGATTAATTATGATTTGAATGAATAAGTTTTTAATTTTAACACTAGGTGGCAGTGTATTGATAACGTTTCCTTGTTTTATTTTGCTGCATTTCTCTGAGATGTACAGGGCCGCATTAACCCATGGCAGGGGCCCGAGGCTTTTAGTACTTCGGGCCCCCATAGCTTAGGAACCGCAAAGTATAGTTTTATTTATTTATTTTATTTTAATTCAAGCACTAATAGGAATAAGAAATTCACAGGAAAATTTAAATTTTTATTCAAATTCACAGAATGACGGGCCTTTTAATTGCTGGGGCCCGAGGCTTCAGCCTCGTTAGCCTTATGGATGATGCGGTCCTGGAGATGTAGCATTCACAAGGCAATTTATCATTGTGATAATTTTGTCCGCAGAACCAGTGGAAGCGAAAGTCGTCTACTTAGTGAATAATAAATCCTTTAAGAGGATGAAATTGGAAGGCACGAAATTAAATAAAAGCAAGTGGTGCCCGTATGAAAACATGCCTACTCTTCTTCATTGACTTGCAGATTGCGGTGCACGTATCAAAAATCTGCACATGTGAAACTCATTTGCATGGAAAAAGAGTGGTTTAAGCTTGCTGGCTGGGGAGTGAGGTGGAAGAGCTACAAAAAATTACAAGACATGTAACCCGTTTTAAGATGGGAGATTCATCGCCATTTGCAATGGACAACACTGCCGCCTCGTCATCTGGTGGCAATGTGCACACAACAAATACCGCTGTCCAAGCGCAATAGGCGTTTTAGAGGGATCCTCTCCCTTTTTTATATTATTATATTATTATACACATAATCACTTCTTTAGGTACCCGTGAAGTAATTAATGATACCTTATAAATAATCAAAAAAATTTCAATCAATAACTTTTTATTTTTTACTCAATTTTATGGTTACCGGTATTAGGTTTATGGAGAAATGTATCTGAATTTTTAAAAGCGTTTACAACTGACGAGTGAGTTATTATCTAACATAAAGCTATAGTTGTGAAAAAATAGCGAAATATAGTGAAAGCAATTTTTTTTATTAGCTATTCAATTGTGAGGTTTTAGGGATAGCGATAGTGCACTACTATTTTTTATAGCGCTTTCAGCACTGGCTGTTCGTTGATTGTGATTGGTTGAAATGCTGCTTTGTAGGGAGACATCTTTTTAACATGGAGATAATCATTTATGTACCGTATGTATATACAGTATAATGACTATTTCTATTCTTTGTTCAATGTCATATTCATCTTAGAGCCAGTTGCACCAATGAAAGTTAAAGTCAACTAGAGTTTAACCAATGTTAAAAGTATTCTTAAACTCAGCTTAAATTTTAATACTTTTGTTGTTGCAACTGGGCATAAGTGTATTACATCCTTGACTTCAACAAAGTCATAATTTTTTTTTTCTTTTCTATTAGGAAATAAAAAGAAAGATAGTTATCGTAACTTTTATTTAGATGCAAATTGCATCTCAGCAGTCAGTTTAACTGTGGCATTAAGTTTTTAAGTAAAACCACCAACTACAGTATATCAAAAATAAGACACTTTATACATATACATTTTTTGAAATTTACTACAAAATTCGTAGTAAAATCTGAAAAATAAAAGTTTTTCATCATATAAAATATATATATAATTCACTTTAAAAACTCAATTTCTTCTGTAATTGACATTTATCATATTAAGCTGAGATAAGATGTGAAATTTTTAAGATATGAATTTTTAATGATTTTTTTTAGCTATGCATAAGATAACTGTGATTGACATTGGCAGCTCAGTAACATCATCAAAACTATTTTCATCCTTTTAAATCTTATTAAATTAAATTAAACACAAGTAATGTTTTACGTATACTGTTATAACAGTTAAGTGCACTGAATTATTGATAAGGAAGTTAACATTTATGATGGATGTGATTATTATCAAGCCTCTTTCACTATATGATGTTTGTGCTATTAGTAATCCAATTGGGGTATTTTCCATCAAAATGTTCATTTTGAATTGAAATTTTCAAAGCAAAAAGATACTATCTCTCACTCTTGCAAAGGATTGTTTCATTAACTTCCTCTGTGTTATTAAGAATTTTTTTCTATTCTTTTGGGCTTTTTTCTTCTTACAGTTCTAATCATTTTTAATGTGGGAATGAATGCAGCAGTTTTACTTTCACTTAAGCGAATGCATTAAAAAGACTTGCACTGTCAAGAAAATGATGGGATTAAGAGGTTTGAATAAATCCTTTGCACTGTCGCTTGTTGTCGGCTTGTCGATCGATGAATAGCGACCAAGTTTTGCTTTAATACTTCCCTTTTTGAGCTGTAAGGGTTTTAATAACAGGATATGAGCTATGGATATTAGTGAGAATTATAGATATTAAATGTATTAAAGATATATATTTTGAAAAAAATGTTTGTTGATAATTTTGTTTGAAGCAATTCTATACCTATCATGTAATTTAGAAATGTTTTCGAAGATGTGAACATGATATTGAGTAATTTATGTAGAATTTTTAGGTATTTGTAAGACTATTGTTTGGTTTCATATTATTCAAATTCATCATTATAGAAATGAGAAGCTCTCTTTGATAGCTAGGGAAAATGGAAACAATGTCAATTGCAGTGATTGAGCTTCAATGATAGACCTTTTGATCATTGCATTACGGTTGTTACCATTACACTTGAGCTTTTATAACCAATGACCAATGACAATTATTTCTTGATATTATTGGCAGTTTATAGATTGCACCACTCTAGGTGGAAAATATTTACTATATTTCCTTACAATATGAAGCAGGTCAGCAAAATAAAAGAACTGAGCGAGATGCCGGATAGTTAGAATTATTTGACATTTTATCACAAAAAAAGCGCGAAATTTGTGCATTAATTTGTTATTAAATTACTTTAAATAAATAAATAAAAGTAGATATAATGGTTAAATTACTTTATTTTGTTGCATAAAAATAACGATAACGATACACGACGATGATTATTTGAGAAGAATTTGCATTTATTTTCTTAAAATGAAGGATGAAGTTTTTGCAAAGTTTAAAGATTTCAATTTAAGGTCTGAACTTACTATTAGATTAAGACTTATGATAAAACTTCATTGTACTGATAATAGCAAAGAGCACGCGAACAATAGTTCTGTTAGATAATGGAATTAAACGTCAACTTACCAATGCAGGAAAATAGGTGTATTCTATTATTTCAACTGCTTTGTGTAACTGCTTATTTTATAATGTCTTTGTGGGATTTTGAAAACTCACTACTAATTCTTGTGTAAATAGCTTTGTTATCGGTTTAAGGTTACTCTCGATCGAATATAGCTCGAACATAGAAAACCGGATATCCTCAAACCGAATTGCCTAAACGTGCTCATGAACACCAAGGCTTGATATTTGTCTTTAAAAATTCAAGGGTTTGGAGCAAACAGCTTTCTGCTGAATTACTTGAGTAACAGTATAGTTTTTTTTTCCAATTACTAAAGGCTTTAAGACCATGCATGATGTGACCAAACAGAAGTTTGCAAGCTAAAAGCAGTTTTAATTGTTTGTGTTGGTGGAAATGACATAAAATGCCAGCTATGTTGTCTTCATTTGAATGCTATTTAAGTGTTCTTATACTGTATCTGTGCTTGTTTGCTTTGCATCGATTAAAGCGACTATTAACGCTATCATGATGTTCCATAAATCCCAGCTGTGTATTTTAGTAGCGAAAATAGATAATAGTGGGGAATATGATTACGGTAATCTTGTTTTTCTAGTAGTGGGATTAAGCTATTAAATTCACTTGTCAGTGTACAACCATTAGTGTAATTTTATATGTTTTGTATTGAATATTGAATGTAGGGAAATTTAACAGAATTTTGTTATTTTTTCTGTTATTTATGATGCTATTTTCTGTAAGTTGATTGTAAAAGTGAAAAAAAATTGGAGTCTACAAGTATTTTTACTTTTTTTTTTTACAAGAGAAAACACATTTAGCATATTCATTAAATTTATCTCATCACATTAGAAACACAGACACAGATTACCTTTACAGGTGACTAGATGATGGGAATTTGTAGCCATTTAGGTTTTCATGTTTAACCTTGCCAATGGTCATATCGTATGTGACCCACGTTGAAAAGAATATTAGTTATGAAAAAATATCTAAATATCAAAATACATTTTCTTTTAAATGTCTAAATAAAATACTTGTGGTGATTAAAACATTATTTTGGAATTTTAAAATTAATTATAAGTTATTATAAAAGTTGATTTCAGTCCAATTTGACTCAATGTAGTTATTAATAATGCATCACACTAGTACTAACTAGTTTCGAAAATTTGTTTACGGCTTTTTTGTTATTGGAGTTGCTATGACAATATATGAAATTTTTGATCTTTGGCACTCATCCACACTTTAAAGAACAGTAGACTTTTTATCTGACGCATTTAACAATATTTATGTTATATTTAAATTAAAGTCTAAATTTTCTTTAGGATGAACCAGAGGTGGCAAATTATTCACTTTAAGACCAAGATCAAGTTGCCAGACTTTAAACTTCAGCTTCTAGTCGCATTTTATATCAACTATTCTCACATTTTTTAACAATTTCAGCAAAAAATTGCACATTTTTCTTAATTTATTCACACTGCAATCACATGGTTAAAATTTATTGCAATTACACGTGTAAAATATTCATGAAAATGAATATGAAATCTTTCTATGTAGAACTGAGACATTGGTGCTCTGAAATTTTAGATATAAATTGGGGAGAGGAAAAGTGAAGGCAAATGAATTAAAATTGCCCATAACTTTTTATCTTTTACTTGTTGGAAATGAGGTTGGCTTTATGCCCACTGCTGTCTTTGACCCTTTTTACTTACACTTTTAATTAATTTAGTACAAAAATGTTATAATTAACAATTATTAAATACGTTTTTATAAAAAATATTATACTTTTTAATGTAGAGAAATTGGTCTGAAAAGTCATGAGAAAAAGTGATTTTGCAGATATGGAAAAAAATAATTTTTTATTTGACATTTCAATTTGAGGAATGTCAGTCAAATCCAAACTGACTGAGTTTTCTTTGTGTTATAAATTCCATTTTCCCATCTGTTTACATTACAACTTTTCCAATACATTTTTCCATCTCTTAATACTTTGCACCTCAATTTTCAGATTTTTTTTCTTTTATTTATATTGGAAATTTATATTTCAATTTCAGTTTTGCACAATGAATCATTAATGTTTTATGGATTTTTTGTTTGATTACAAAAACATCTAAGATTGAAGTTTAAGTGTTGATAGTCAAAAATAATGGTCAACAGTTTTTTTAATTATATTCCTAAAAAGTAAAAACTGATGTTAAAGAAGAATTCTAACAAAAAATTGTAAATTTATTGATCTAATTTATTGATAAATTTCCATTTTTTTTAATCTACTATGTTTTTAGGCTTTTGATAGACTGAATTATCTATACGCAAATAAGTTACTGGGGTTTTTGATTTGACTAATTGAATATTGTAGTGCCTTTACAGTTAATTTTAAGAACTTAAATTAAATTAACAAATAAAAGCAAATTGAGATATATGCCGAGTCCAACATCAAATATCTAGGAAATGACTAATGCTTGGTTCACACTACACCAGAAAACACGACAGAAATCAGAATTCTGTTCGTTTTTTCTGTTGTGTATGATGTCACTTCCTGTAAGTTGACCAGAAAATACACAACAGAAAAAGTAGAATCTATTTCTACTTTTTC